>PVKM010001694.1:0-73854 GCA_004027735.1 Carollia perspicillata
TAGCCAAGATTAAAATGAAGGAGAGAATTCTAGAAGCAGCAAGAGATAAGGGGACAGTCACCTACAAAGGAGTTCCCATCAGACTGTCAGCTGATTTCTCAAGAGACCCTGCAGGCAAGAAGGGGCTGGAAAGAAGTATTCCAAGTCATGAAAGGCAAGGACCTACATTCAAGATTCCTCTATCCAGCAAAGCTATCATTTAGAATGGAAGGGCAGATAAAGTGCTTCCCACATAAGGTCAAGTTAAAGGAGTTCATCATCACCAAGCCCTATTATATGAAATGTCAAAAGGACTTATCTAAAAAAAGATGATCAAATGTATCAGTAAAATGATAAGAAACTCACAACTATCAACAACTGAACCTAAAAAACAAAAACTAAAACTAAGCAAACAACTAAAACAGGAACAGAATCACAGAAATGGAGATCATACGGAAGGTTGTCATTGGGGAGTGAGAGGGGGACAATTGGGGGGAAAGGTATAGGGAATAAGAAACAGAATAGGTAGGAACAAACTAGTCAAGGGGAGGTTAAGAATAGTATAGGAAATAGAGAAGCCAGAGAACTTATATGTACAACCCATGGTCATTAACTGGGGCGAGGTGGGGGGATGCTTGAGGGTAAGGGGGATAGTGCAGAGAGTAGAGGGATACAGGGGAGGAAAAAAATTGGGACAACTGTAATAGCACAATTAATAAATATACTTAAAATATTTGCAGGAGAAATTATTATTTTTATTAGGTGGAAGAAATAAAATGTATCTCCTTATCCTTCAGGGAGAGGAAGGGACTGCCTATAGGGCTGGGAGAATACGAAGGAATGCTCTCCCATATTCCATACTCCTCCACTGGAAGGAAGACAGCCTTACCTCATTGTTCAGATGGAAGAAGAGCTTGGCTTCAACCTCTCTCTGTATTTTGATTTTAATAGCTTAATCGGTCCAATAATTGTGTTTGTTTAAAGTGTACAACATGATGAGATTTGAAATTAGTATACATATGAGCAACCATCACAGAAGTCAAGATGATAACGTATCCATCATGTCCAAAAGTTTCTTCCTGCCCCTCTGCTTCTCATCTTTTTGGGTATCAGCCTGCACTCCAAGCCTGTATATTCTACTCTACCCTGTCTTCCTAGTCACAAGGCCACCTGGATAAGGGATAGTCTTGCCTTCATGAGGCAGAGCTGGAAAGCCTATTCCCTCTCTTATTATGTAATACTTGAAACATAAAAAAATATATGCATTACTGATGGAAGTTTTAAAGTCTAATAATAAAATGAGTTATCAAGAACCTATTACCCAACCGAAAAATTAGAACAAAATTACTTCCTGTGTGCGATCTTATTCCATCCTTCTTTACCCACTTTTGAAGTAACTGCTATCTTGAATCCTGTGTTTATCATCCCATTGCTTCTTAAAAATAATTTTACCACATATAAACATATTATTTGGCTTCCTTTTGAACTTTATATAAAAATTGTATCATAATGAATTTAGTCTTCTGCAACTTTATTTTTTCATTCAGTATTACATTTCTAAGGTATATCCATGTATAAAAATAGATGTAGTTCATTTCCACTGCCATATAATATTCCACTGTAGGAGTATACCATATTTTTATCTAATCTCTAGAGATAAACATTTGTGTTAATTCCAGTTTTTGTTTTTAAGAAAAATATTGCTCTTTGTCTTTTATACAGTATGCTGAGTCACAGAGTATATGATGTTCATCTTCACAAAGATAATGTCAAATTGTTCTCTAAGGTGGTTGTATACATTTTCAGTCCAACCAGCAATACATTAAAATTCCAAGCTGCCAGCACTGTGGCCACAGGTGCCCAGAGCTGCAGGCTAGACTTCTCATCTCCCACACCATGGCCAATCTCTATTGGCCCTCAGTGGCCTCCCTGCAGCCACCTCCAACCTTCTTGAGCTGAGTCTTCCCTGCAGGGCTGACCCCGAGTTTTCTTGAGCATTCATGGTGGGAGCACTGTGTGGGGACGGTTCAGTTCCCTGTAAAAAGAAACACGGGCTAGAGGAGGAGATGACTGTCTGGTAAAAAAGAAAAGGCTAACTGACGAAGGGCTGGCTCCGTGCTGGTCCCAAAGACTGGAGAACTGCAATGTGAAGTGGTCAGGAGGCTTGAGGAAATTGAGGACAGGATAATTGATGAAAAGTTGAAGGTGATAGAAATACTAGCCATTTCCCCAGTCTTGTGCTTTCTGATACCATGAAAATGGGTCTGAAGAGGAAATTTGATGAAGTCTGCAAAGAAACTGATCAAATCTATGAGCCATCCTTCCATGGAGTTTGTGCTCTGGAAACCTCTCCCTGAATTCCTTCATCTAATGCTAAGAACTACACAGGAGAGAGCCAAACCAAGCCTGCCCCGGCTGGCACTTCCTTCTCTAGAACTGAGCAGTTTTTGGAACCTTGGCATACAGGGATGCCTATTTACAATAGTTTGGAGACAGCTGCTTGCACAGAAAAAGAACTGGAATTCTAGAAATCTGTTTCTATACTAAAGTTGTCAAATTTTATAAGGGTCATGTGTTCAGTGGTGAGCCTACTTATATAATATAGGGACTTGAAAGTTTTATGAAATGGATGCAAGAAGAATATCTCTGTGATTTGGGGTGGGACTCACATTTTGGGTAGCTATGTCTTAAATTCAACTTTTGCCAAGGAAGCTTGCCTCAAGGGAAAGCTGTTTTCTAGAGCGGTTATTATTGTAAGATTACAGTCTGTAAAGACAAGTATAGCAAGTATATGTTTAAGTGTGGCTTAAATCACGTCACAGTGTAAACCATACAAATAGTTGGAGAATACTCAGACACTTGAGTTGAAAATGATGCACTAAGAAGGAAAGTGCTATTAAAACTGTTCCCTGACAGTTGAATCACAACTTCATCTGTAGATGTGAGCTCGGTTTACAGTGGTGACTGTTTATGATCAGGGAGGAGGGAAGAAAGCAGCAGTTTAAGTCTAATGCTAAGAAAGTTAAGAAGGCTCTGAAACTTGAACATTAGTTGTCAATTCAACATAGTTTAATTGATTAAAAGCCAGTAGCATGTGGCTCACCTCTTTGCCTCTGAAAATACAAAGAAAGGTTTTTCCCTCAGGCTTTTTTGCTTTGTGCTCCTGTTGTTCCTTGGATTCCCTTGTATAACTGAGAAGCTTACTTATTCAGTAGTATTTACAACTTAATTAACTTTGAATGATAATTTAAAACATTTTTGAGGTAAGCCATGTGTAAAATTGGCTATGGGAGAAGCACTTCTTAGGTAATGCCAAGAGACTGCTTTGTCAGCTACACACAGCATGGATAACCAGTAATTTAAAAAAAGGTACCTGTATTAGCAAGTTGCGCTTTTAATGTTAATTTAGAAAACAATGATGAATAATTAACTGAGAACATATGAGCAAGTGATGTTGAGATTTACTGAAATAGCTGTTGAGATTTACTGAAATAGCCAATTTGGTGCTTCCTGCTACCAGGAACTCTTCCTCTTGCAGACTTAAACCAGCTCAAGGTATCCTTTGGGGATAATTAAACTGATTTTTTTTTTAACTTCTCAAGCAGAAGTCTTCTGTGTGGCAAGGACTCAGTAGTGCTAAGTGAAATGACAATTCCCTTAATGCTACAGAATATTCACTCTAACTTATTAAATGAGTGTAACAGTGTAATATTGGCCCTTTCCTCACACAGCAGGAGACCACCCTAGTTCTTTTTGTTTTCTGGGTTTCTTAACTCTTTGTAGGTGTGTAAAAAAAAAATAATTTAGGCCCCATATAGCTCCCAGACATTTTTGGAACACATGCTGAAATCTCTCCGCTTGTTAGAGATGGCATAGAAGTCACAAGCCAGTTTAGTGGACTGTTTTTTCTGTTGCCTTTTCTTCCTGCTTTCTCTGTTTCTGTCTGGATATTTAAAAAAATAATGTTTAATATTTAAACAAAATATTTAATGTCTACACAGTAAAATTATTCAAACTTTAAACCAGCATTGAAACCAGTTGGAAACCTACAAATTGTTTCTTAATCACAGATTTAGAGATGAATGTAAGCTGTGTTCTGTTGAAACCTGCACGAGTTTGATTCATGCCATGTGTAGAACTCTTGCCTTTAGGCAACTGTTTAATGGGACCAATCTGCAAAATTTGTAGCCTAAAAGAAATCTCCATGATAAACAAATTTGTTTTAGTATGACCCCAAAACATGAAGCAACTGCCAGATTTTTTAGTTAGTCACAGAGTCAGGGTCAAAGGGGATGTAACAGCTTTCCCACAAGAAGCACCAAACATACTGATTATCTTCTATAGGAATTGTTGATCAGACCTCTGCTGAAAGGTCTGTGTGATGACCATGAAAAAGAAGAGCCCCCAAACAAGGCTCTGATACCATTGGTTAACATAGTAGAGAATTAAGAGCTGTTAATTAAAATCTAAACAACTTGGTTCAGGAGTCAAGGTATCTGATATAATAATTTCTGTAGGAAAATGGATGTTTAATGCTCCTTTTTAAACTTCTTGTAAATGTTTGCACAAAAATTGTCTTCATCCTTGTGGTACTTATTCATCTCTGCTCTGTACAGTCCTCATGCTCTTGTTTTTCTTTTGTAGCACAAAGCTTTTGCTTTTGCCTTAAGGTTTCCCTAGGGGAAAAACAGGTCTTTTCATTTTGTATAGCTTTTGCAGCATGCATCAAACACTGACTTTCTATGCTGATATGTAAAGAGAAAAATTTATCTAAAGCAGGTAAATTTTAATGAACAAATGTATATTTTCTCTGCATTTAGTAGGGTGTGCATGTGTGTATGTTTTAATATGAAGAAACTAAGTCCAGTTCTCACAAATATTCATCAAAATTTTAAAAAACCCTCATTATTGAAAAGGTGCAAGTGTAAAATTCAGAAAAATAACTAGAATCGTAAAAATAATGTTTTCCATCAAAATTCATTAATTACTTGGGATCCAGAACTTGGTTTTGTTTTCTAATAGTGATAAGAATGGTGAGGTACTAGGTACATTCTGGAAAATGCTGCCAATTTTACTTTAAATGAGAACTGGTGCTTCTGTACATTATTGTTTTCAATGATACTTCATAAGCATTTTTGGACTTTTTGAAAAAAATTCTTAATGATCTACATCCTGACCAGCACTTGGTATTGGCAAACTTTAGTTTTGCAACTCTAATGGGTATAAAATATTGCTGCAACATGATCTCATGATCTTAATTTGCATTTCCCTTACTACTTATGATTTTAAGTATTTTTCTTGTTTATTAGACATATGTGTTTCTTCTGTTGTGAAATACCTGTAATTATCCATCCCCTATTAAATTTTCTTCCTTATCAATTTGCAGGAGTTCTTTATATGTTATGGAAAACAATTCACTGTCATGTGTGGAAAGTATATTTTTCCAGTGGATGGCTGGTCTTTTCACTTTATAATGTCTTTTGGGAAAGAAAAGTCCTTAACTGTAATGTATTCTGATTTCCTAATCTTTTCTTTTGTGGTCAACATTATTTGCATCTGGTATAAGGTATTCTTTCTACTCCAGGGCAGAAAGACATTCAACATTTTCTTCTAAAACTTAAAAAAAAATCACTAGACTTCTTGTCTCTGTTTCCTCATGCAATGAGTTTAGAAGTTGCGATGCAATTCTAAGATCAAGTAAAAAGCAAAACAGACTGAAAAATCACAATTTTCTTAAATACCAAAGAGAGGGGAAGACCCAGGACAAACCCCTGACCCCAAGATTAGAGAGACAGACAGAAAGTACAGGGAGCTGTGGCTTACAGAAGCAGAGGCTCATGAGGGGAAACCATAAGAACCAGAGTGGAGGTAGGAAAACCTGAGCTGTAATTGGTGGACTGTTGGAGACACAGTGCAAATCAGTTGTGGGGGCACCCACAGTGTGGTAAAATTTACCTTCAGGACTTTGACCAGGTTTTCACAGTGAGTACTGGAGAAAAATTACCTCATGTTTCTGGCAAAATGAGAAAAAGGAACCATTTTGAAATATGCCAGAAAGCTCTGTTCTTCTCAACAAGGTCTGCCCTCAGGGAGAAATTAGCTGACCAGAGCTTAACCTGCTGGGGTTTTATCAGAGCCTAACTTACCAGGCTGAATGGAAATACCCAGCTCTAGCCCATTCTAGCCACCTTGTCCCATCTAAAGGAGAGGAAAAAAAACTGAGAAACTCTTGTGAAACTCACCACCCAGAAACATAGGCTCCATACAAAACTGAGACCTAATCAAAGGATTATAGAATGCTTACTCTCCTCTTACACTTCACGAACACATTATTAAAGGCCTATTTATAGCTGTTCCTTTTACCTGGTACATTGTATCTGGCTACCAAGAGAAAATTACACGGCACAGTAAAAGGCAAAAAACACAATTTGAAGAAACAGGAGCATCAGAACCACATATGGTAGGGAAGATGGAATTGTCACACTGGGAGTTTAAAACTATGATTAAAATGTTAAGGGCTCTGATGGATTAAGTAGATAGCAGGCAAGAAGAGATGGACAATGTAAGCAGAGAGATGGAAGTCTAAAGAACTAAAAAAGAAAGCTAAAGGTAAAAAAATACCCCATTGTAACAAAAATGAACAACTGCTTTTTATAGGCTTAGTAATAAATTGGACACAGCTAAGGAAAGAATCTCTGAGCTGGGAGATATATCAATAGAATCCTTGAAAAAAGAAAAGCAAAGAGAACAGAGACTAAAGAAAACAGCAGAATATCCAGTAACTACAGGACTACTGTGGGGCAACTACATGCAAGATGTAACATACATAATAGAATACCAGAAGGAGAGAAAAAGAAACAGAAGAAATATTTGAAACAACTGAGAATTTACCCATTAATGTCAGGCACCAAACCACAGATCTAGGAAGCTTGGTGAACAGCAAGTGAGGTAAGTGCAAAAAAACTACACCTAGGCATATCATTTTTTTCACCTTTTTAAAAAACTTTTTTATTGCTGTTCACATATATTTGTCTTCATTTTTCCCCCACCACACTCCCCTACTCCATCCCTCCCTACCTCCTACCCTTGATCCTATCGCCTTTGGCTTTGTCCATGTGTCCTTTATATGTGTTCCTTGATGGCCCTTCCCTTATTTCTCCCCATTATCCCTCTCCTCCCTCCCCTTTGGTTACTGTCAGTTTGTTCTTTATTTCAATGTCCCTGGTTATATTTTGCTTGTTTGTTTGTTTTCTTGTTTAGGTTCCTGTAAAAGTGAGATCATATGGTATTTTTCTTTTATTGCCTGGCTCATTTCACTTAGCATAATGCTCTCCAGATCCATCCATGCTGTCATGAAGGGTAGGAGCTCCTTCTTTCTTTCTGCTGCATAGTATTCCATTGTGTAAATGTATCATAGATTTTTGATCCATTCATTTACTGATGGGCACTTAGGGTGCTTCCAAAACTTGGCTATTGTAAATTGTGCTGCTATGAACATTGGGATGCATAGGTCTTTCGGAATTAGAGTTCCAGGATTCTTAGGGTATAATTCCAGCAGTGGAACTGCTGGTCAATTTTTAGTTTTCTGAGGAAATTCCATAATTATATTTTTCTTCTCCCTAAAGAACTGCTGTTAATATTTTCGCAAGGTAGATCTGTTGGCAATAAAGTCCCTGTTTTTCTTGTCTGAGAGAGTCTTTATTTTTCCTTCACTTTTGTTCTTAAAAAATTTTTATTTTAGAAATTATTGATTTGAGGGGGAGGGAGAAAAATATTGATTTGTCGTTCCATTTACACATTCATTGGTTGCTTCTTATATGTGCCCTGACTGGAGATTAGACCTGCAATTTTGGCATATCAGGATGATGCTCTGACCAACTGAGCAATCTGGCCATGGCTTTTCTTCATTTTTGAAGGATAATTTCACAGAGTATAGAATTCTAGGTTGATGGTATTCTCCCTCTCAATACTTTATGTTTCACTCCACTTCTGCTCTTATGGTTTCTGGAAGTCAGATGTAATTATGTTTGTTCCTCTGTGAGAAAAATATCTTCCTCCCCCCACACCCACAGCTTCTTTCAGGATTTTTAATCCTTGATTTTCTATAGTTAGAATATGATATGATATCCTTAGGTGACTTGGATCTACATAAAGTAAGGCAAGCATCAAAGAGAGAATAAATGAAAGTGAGATAAAAACTTTCTCTTATTCTTTCTTTTTTCTTTTTCAAATTATATTTTATTGAGCATGCTATTGGAGTTGTCCTGATTTTCACCCTTTGGATCCCCTTCCACCCAGCATCCAACACTCCCTCATGTAATCTCCCCTCCATTTTTATGCCCATAGTTAATTCACATAAATTCTTTGACTACTACAATTTCTATACTGTACTTTACATGGCAATTCTGTAACTATCCATTTGTACTTCTTAATTCCCTCACCTCTTCACACATTCCCCCACACCCTCCTCCCATGGAACAACAAAAGGCTATTTGTATCCATATTCTGTCTCTGTTCTTATTTACTTAGTTTGCTTTTTAGATTTAATTCTTGATAGATTTGTACTTTTTTGTCATTTTACTTTTCATAGTTTCAATCTTCTTTTTCTTAAATAAGTCCCTTGAACACTGGTAATGATAAACTCCTTTAGCTTTTTCTCATCTGGGAAGCTCTTTATCTGCCCAATTCTAAATGATATCTTTGCTGGGTAGAGCATTCTTGGCTGTAGATCCCTGCTTTTCATGACTTTGAATATTTCTAGCCAATCCCTTTTGCCTGCAAATTTTGAGAAATCAGCTGACAGTCTTATGGGAACTCCCCTGTAGGTAACTAAGTGCTTTTCTCTTGCTGCTTTTAAGATTCTCTCTTTATCTTTAACCTTTGGCATTTTAATTATGATGTGTCTTGGTGTGGGCTTCTTTGCATCCATCTTGTTTCTGACTATCTTGCTTCCTGCACTTCCATGTCTATTTCCTTCACCAAATTAGGAAAGTTTTCTTTCACTATTTTTTCAAATAGATTTCCAATTTCTTGCTCTTTCTCTTCTTCTGGTACCCCTATGATGTGAATGTTGGACCTTTTGAAGTTGTCCCAGAGGCTTCCTATACTATCCTTATTTTTTTTTTTGGATATTTTTTTTCCTTTTGGTTGTTATTTAGTTCCTTATGTTCCATATCATTGATTTGAATTTCGGATTCACCCCCTCTACTGTTGTTTCCCTGTAAATTGTTCTTTATTTCAGTTAGTTTATCCTTTTGTTTCTGACTGCATCTTTTCCAAGCTGTTGAGGTCCTCACTCAGTTCCTTGAGCATCCTTGTAACTAGTGCTTTGAACTCTGCATCTGATAGATTGCTTATCTCCAGTTTGTTTATCTCTTTTTCTGGAGTTTTGATATATTCTTTCATTTGGGCAATGTTTTCTGTCTCTTTGTTTTGGCAGCCTCCCTGTATTTATTTTTATGTATTAGGTAGAGTTGCTTTGATTCTGTGTCTTGGTAGTGTGGCCTAATATAGTAGGTGTCCTGTATGGTCCAGACGCACAACCTTTCCTATCACCCAAGCTGGGTACTCAAAGAACACCTTTTGTGTGGACTGAAAACACCCTCCTCTTGTAGTTGAGCTTTGCTTGCTGTGTGAACATCAATGGGAGAAATATACCCAGGCTACTCAGCTGCAAGGACTGGCTGTGACCCCTTACCACCAATTTTCACCCTCTGTAGAGGAGAAGCTGTGCAGAGGCAGAGTGGTGTTGCTCTGGTGTGGTCTGTAGCTGTTCACTGGGTACACTGGCCCTGGAGTTTACCAGTGCAGGCCAAGTTCAGCTCCAACCTGTGTTTTACCTGGGGGCCCCTTACTGAGCTATAAAGCAATCTGAAATGGCTGCTACTTGTGCTGGGCTTGGGGATTTCCAGGTGAAACCAGCTGTGAACCAGTGCTGTGCCTGGGTTTCACTGAGACCAGCTGTTGTCTGTTTGATAGGATTTACGAAGTTGTGAAAGATGAGGCAAGACCAATCATTTGTATGGAAAAGCAACTCGGGTGGGTTCATAAGTTGGGTGGGGTGGAGTCTCTGGTGAGCTCCAAACAGTTTTACCCATGTTGATGGAGTCTCAGATATGGCACCAGCTTGCTGGCTTTGTAGGGGGAGGGTTTAGAAAAGGGAAAATGTCCTCTGCTTGCCTTGATGCCATACACTTTAGTTCCTCCCTGTATGCCACTGGTGCCTTTCAAGCTGCCATCCCAGTGCTGGAACTCAGAGGGAGTGAATTTCAGTAGATGAGTGCATGTGTGGGTTCTTTAAAAGGAATTGTTTGGAGCCCCAGCATTTTCTTCTGCCAACTCAATCCCTGCTGTTTTTTGCATCCAGAAGTCATGGAAACTTATCTTCCTTGCACTCAAACCCTGAGCTGGGAGGCTTGGTGTGGGGCTGGGGCTCCTCACTCCTGAGATATCCCTCCAAAATTTTTATCTACCACACATGGGTGAGGGACCAGCCTATTCCATGTCTGCACCCTCCTATTAGTCCTGATGTATGTGGTTTCTTTAATTCTGTAGTTGTCAGACTTCCATTCAATTTGATTTCTAATGGTCCCAAGTGATGGTTGCTCTATATTTTAGTTGTAATTTTGATGTGGTTGTGTGAAGAGGCAATCTGTGTCTACCTATGCTGCTATCTTGACAGGAAGTCCTATGTCTCTTATTCTTGATTGATGTAACAGATGAAAGTTTATTCCAAGTAATAAAAGCAACAATGTTTTCAAATATAGATGCTTATGTGTATATTTTATGGACATGTTTATATGCTTATGTATGCTTATATATAAGTGAAATAAATAGCAACAATGATATAAGGGATAGGAGGGAGGAATTAGGATTATTTTGTTATTATAAGATACACTAACTTTAAAGTGACTACTTAGAAGTTGATTTGGATTAGCTGTAAATATATATTACAATTTTTTCCTTTGAAAATGAAAAAGGAAGCATAATGAGTACATTAAGAAAGGAGGAAAAATGAAATCATTTAAATTGTTCAATTACAACCAAAAAAGGCTGAATAAAAGGGTGAATAAAAATAGGAACAAAGAATGGCAACATAGAGAAAGCAGCAATGAAATGGGTAGCTATTAATCCAACAATATCAATAATCACTTTGAACATCAATGGTCTAAGTCCACCAATTAAAAGGCAGTGATTGTTACAGAGAATCAAAAAATAAGACTTAATGATATACTGTCTACAAGAAACGCATGGTAAATATAAAGCCACATAAAAATTTAAGGTAAACAAATGGAGAAAAATATACCATGGCAATACTAATAAAAAAAAGTAGAAGTAAGACCCTGGTGGGGTAACTCAGTTGGTTAGAGTATCACCCCAATATGCCAAAGTTGCGGATTCAATCCCCAGTCAGAATACATTAAAAAATCAACCGAAAAATGCATAAGTAACTGGAACAATAAATTGATGTTTCTCTCTCCCTCTTTCTAAAAATCAATAAATAAAAATATAAAAAAAGAAAGCAGGAGTAGCTATATTAATTTCAGACTGAGCAGACTTCACAACAAGGAAAGTTATCAGGGATAAAGAAGGCATTACATAATGAGAAAGCCATTATTTTATGTTGGGAACCACCCTGCCTGGTTTCAGAAGTTATAACACCCCATGGCTATGGCTGAGTAAAGAGACCTTGGGACCATAAGCCACAAAGGAGACAAAGCTTATCTCCCTTGTAGGGGCGCAGCCTCTGCCACCTTTTACTTCACCCTACTTGGCCCCAGGCAGATGACTGGTTAGCCAATGATGGGTAAGATTCCTCAAGGGAGGCTAAGGCAGGCATGGTCATGAAGGGGTCCTCAGGGAAGGACTTGGGAGCTATAGAAATAGGGGGTGATGGACCC
Organism: Carollia perspicillata; assembly: GCA_004027735.1. Lineage (NCBI taxonomy): Eukaryota > Metazoa > Chordata > Mammalia > Chiroptera > Phyllostomidae > Carollia > Carollia perspicillata. Next base: position 11,880 of record PVKM010001694.1, read on the forward strand.
TTGTACCACAGCTTTGACATAGCCTGAGTCCTCATTCTGTCAGCAAGAAGCCTCCTAATCTCTTCGCTGCCTTACTTCCCCTGCCTGACTTAAGCCTGAAAAATGCCAGAGGGTGGTGCCACCCTAGGCAGGAATGGGGGGTTCCCAGAGGCGATCATGCCTAAGAAAGAATGCATAAAATCCTGTGAAACCTGCTTCACTAAGAATGTCCTCAATTTTCTGATAAGCATCTAAGCATGAAATGAGTTTGTTTCCCAAAGATTTATAGCCCTTTAGTTAACTGACCCTGACTCAGAGTAAGCCCTCATAGTTCTTTGAATGTTATGTACTGTTTGATCATTACTGCCTCACAATGATTGATGACCTTTATCAATCATTGATTGATAAAGACTGAACCCAATGAAAGCCCATTGAGGAACAGACTCCTGGCCCTTCTCCTTTGAGAGATCAGCCACCTTTCCTCCCCAAGCAGATCATGTCTTGGTAGACTTATTCTCATCCATGGTGAATGGGGGGACCCTACAGGTGGAGGCCCTCCACAATTTTATCTTCTCTGAGACACAATATTCTTTAATGTACATCCACCTAACAACAGAGCATCAAACTACATGAGGCAAAACTAATAGAATTGCAAAGAGAATTAGAAGAGTTCATTATCACAGTTGGAGACTTCAATATTCCTCTATTAGAAATGGATAGATCCAATGGGCAGAAAATCAGTAGAAGCAGAGTTGATCAACTGAATACAATCAACATCTATAGAATACTTGATCCAACAACAGCAGATACACATTCTTCTCAACCTCAAATGGAACATTCACCAATACAGACCACATTCTTGGCCATAAAACACACCTTCATGGTCCTGGATGTTTAGCTCATTTGGTAGAGTGCTGTCCATATGCCAAGGTTGTAGGTTCTTGGTCAGGGCACATGCAAAAATCAACAAATAATGTATAAACAAGTGGAAAAGCAAATCAATGTTTCTCTCCCTTCTTCCCTCTCTCTTGAATCTATAAATTTAAAGCAAAACACTTTCATAAGTTTAAAAGAATAAAAATCATACAATGTCTGCTCTTGGGCAACAATGGAATTAAACTAGAAATCAAAGACAGAAAGGGCACTGGAAAACCTCAAATATATCAAGTTTATATAACACACTTCTGCAAAAACATGAATTAAAGAAGAAATCTCAAGAGAAAGTTTGAAACAGTTTGATCTAAATGAAATGAAAACACAGACAGGCTTGCCAAGACAAAAAAAAAAAAAAAGACCCAAATGAAAGAACAATTCAAAGCTCCAGAAAAAATACATCTAAGCAACAAACAAAGAGCCAACCTATCAGATACACAGTCCAAAACAATGGTTATGAGGATGCTCCAGGAACTCACTGGGTACTTCAACAGCATAAAAAAGACCCATGCAGCAATGAAGCTTGCATTATGTGAAATAAAGAAAAATCTACATGAAGCCAACAATGACAGAAAGGAAACCAGGACTCAAATCAAAGGTTTGGAGCAGAAGGAAGAAAGAAACATTCAACCAGAACAGAATGAAGAAACAAGAATTCAAAAAAAAAAAAAAATGAGGACAGGCTTAGGAACCTCCAGGACATCTTTAAACCTTCCAACGTCTGAATCATAGCGGTGCCAGAAAGAGAAGAGGAAGACCAAGAAATTGAAAACTTATTTGAACAAATGATGAAGGAAAACTTCCCCAATCTGGCAAAGGAAATAGACTTTCAGGAAGTCCAAGAAGCTAAGAGAGTTCCAAAGGAATTGAACCCAAGGAGGCACACACCAAGGCACATCATAATTACATCACCCAAAATTAAAGATAAGGAAAGAATCTTAAAAGCAGCAAGAGAAAAGGAGACAGTTACCTACAAAGGAGTTCCCACAGGACTATACGCTGATTTCTCAAGAGAAACCTTGCAGGCAAGAAGGGGCTGGAAAGAAGTATTCAAAGTCATGAAAGGCAAGGCCCTACAAGCAATATTACTATATCCAGCAAAGCTATCATTTAGAATGGAAGGGCAGATAAAGTGCTTCCCACATAAGGTCAAGTGAAAGGAGTTTATTATCACCGAGTCCTTATTATATGAAATGTTAAAGGGACTTATCTAAGAAAAAGAAGATAAAAAAATATCAACACTAAAATGACAACAAACTCACAACTATTAACAACTGAACCTAAAAAAAAAAAAAAAGCAAACAACTAAAACAGGAACAGAATCACAGAAATGGAGATCACATGGAAGGTTATCAGCCAGAGAGTGGGATGAGGAGAGAAGGGGAAAGGTACAGGGAAAAACTAGCATAAGTGGTAGGTAGAAAATAGACAGGGGGAGGTTAAGAATAGTATAGGAAATGTGGAAGCCAAAGAACTTATATGTACGACCCATGGACATGAACTATAGTGGAGGAATGGTGGTGGGAGGGGAATGCAGGGTGGAGGGGAGTGAAGGGGGAAAATGGGACAACTGTAGTAGCATAATCAATAAAATATATTTTAAAAAATGAAAACACAACTTGTCAAAACTTGTAGAATGCAGTGAAAACAATGCTTAGAGGTAACTTAGAGCACTGACTGCATACATTAGAAAAGAAGAAAGATGTATCAGTAATATAAATTTCCATCTTAGAAAACCAGAAAAAGAGAAGCAAATTAAATCCAAAGTAAGCAGAAAAAAAGGAATAATAAAAATTGAAACAAATCAAAGAAATTAAAAACAGGAAATAGAGAAAATCAATGAAACAGAAGATTTCTTTGAAAAGATCAATAAAATTGACAAGTGTCTAGCCAGGCAAATTAAGAAAAAAAAAAAGAAAACAGTGAGTATACAAACTACTAATATCAGAAATGAAAAAAAAAGACATCACTATAGATCCTATGTACATTAAAAGGTAAATAAAAGAATACTATGAACCATTCTATGCCCACAAATTTGAAAACCTCAATGTAATGAACCATTTCCTTTAAATACACAATTTGCCAATACTCAGACATGAAAAGACAATCTGAATAGGCCTGTATCTATTAAAGAAATTGACTCAATAATTAATAACCTTCCAGAACAGAGGGTTCACTGGTGAATTATATCAAACATTTCAGGAAGAAATGGGTACTACTTCTCTACAATCTCTTTCAGAGGAGAAAAGCAGAAATAATACTTCTGAACTCATTCCATAAGTCCAGAATTACCCTAATACTGAAACCAAACAAAGACATTACAATAAAACTACAAACAAATAGCACTCCTAAACATAGAGGCAAAAATTCTCAATGATATATTAGCAAATCAAATCCAAGAATGCATAAAAAGAATTACATACAACAATCAAGTGGGATTTGTCCTAAGTATGCAAGACTGGTTCAACATTAAAAAACCAATTTATGTAATCTATCACAACAGGCTAAAAAAGAAAAATCACACAACTGTATTAATATATGCAGAAAAAAGCATCTGACAAAATTCAACACCAAACAGTCATAATAAAAATTCTCAGTAAAGTAAGATGGGGAAACTTTCTCAGCTTAATAAAGAATATTGACAACCCCCCCCCAACCTACAACCTCATATTTAATGGTGTAGCACTAAAATAAAGGCTTTCCCACCACCATGAGGTACAAGGACAGAATGTCTTCCTTTCTTATCACTCTTTCTTTACGTCATAGTGGAATTTTTTGCTAATGCAATAAGACAAGAAAAGGTATTCGGATTTGGAAGGAAGAAATAAAACTATCTTTGTTCACAGTTGACATGCAAAAAATCCAAAAGAATAAATCAATAAACTTCCAGGAACTAAGAAGTGATTTTATCAAGGTTGCACGAGACAAAAGTCAATATTTAAATAAGATAAACAGATAGCAAATAAGCATATGAAAGGACGTATCACCTCATATGTCATCACAGAAACACAAATTAAAACAAGATCCATTGCACACCTATAAGAATGGTCAAAATCCAGAACACTGACAACACCAAACGCTGGAGAGGATGTGAACAACAGGAACTCTCATTTATTGCTGGTGAAAATGGAAAACCAATAGAGCCTCTTGGAAGACAATTTTGCAGTTTGTTACATACTCTTTACCATATGATCCTGCAATCATGCTTTTTGGTATTTATTCAAAGTAGGTGAAAACATATTCACACAAAAAATGTACACATTTATCGTAGTTTTATTCATAATCGCAATAACTTGGAAGCAATCAAGGTGTCTTTCAGTAGGTGAACTGATAAACTGTGTACATCCAGATAATGGAATCTTTTCTTTTTAAAGAAATTAAAATGTTAACAAAAAATCTCCCAAAAGTCTCCAAGGCAAGATAGTTATACAAATTATTTCTTTTTTTATTGTTCTTAAAGTACAGTTGTCTCCCTTTGCATTCCACCATGCCCCACTCATCCTGGCCTCCCACCCTCAGACCACTTTTTGTCTTCACCCATGGGTCCTTTATACATGTTCCCTGATGGCCCTTCCTCTATTATCCTTCTCCCCTCTCCTCTCCGGTTAATGTCAGTATGTTCTTTATTTCAGTGTCTCTGGTTGTATTTTGCTTGCTTGTTTTGTTGATTAGGTTCCACTTATAAGTGAGATCATATGGTATTTGTCTTTCATCACCTAGCTTATTTCACTTACAATAATGCTCTCCAGTTCCATCCATGCCATCACAAACAGAAGGAACTCTTTCTGCTGCGTAGTATTCCACTGTGTAAATGTACCACAGTTTTTTGATCCACTCATTTACTGAGGGGAACTTAAGTTGCTTCCAGCACTTGGCCATAGAAAATTGTGCTGCTATGAGCATTGGGGTGTGTAGATTCTTTTGGATTGGTGTTTCAAGACTCGTAGGATATTATCATAGCAGTGGAATTGCTGGGTCAAAAAGCAGTTCCATTTTTACTTTTCTGAGGAAATTCCATACTGTTTCTCACAGTGGCTGCCCCAGTCTGCATGCCCACCAACAGTGCACTAGGGTACCCTTTTCTCCTCAACCTCTCAAACACTTGTTTGTTTTGTTTATGATGGCCATTCTCACCAGTGTGATGTGGTATCTCATTGTGGTTTTACTTTTTCTCTCTCTGATGGTTAGTGATGCTGAGCATCTTTTCATACGTCTCTGGACCCTCTGCACACCTTCCTTGGAGGGGTGTCTGTTCAGGTCCTTTGCCCATTTTTTAATTGGCTTGTTTGTCTTCAGGGAGTGGAGTCATGTGAATTCTTTATATATTTTGGAGATCAAACCCTTGTCTGAGATACCACTGGAAATATGTTTTCCCATATGGTTGTTTCTGTTTTTGTTTTAATGCTGTTTTCTTTTGCTATGCAGAAGCTTTTTATTTTGATTAGGTCCCATTTGTTTATTCTTTCATGTCCCTTCCTCTAGGGGACATATTGGTGAAAATGCTGCTACAAGGACTATCTGAGATTTTCCTGCCTATATTCTCCTCTAGGACTTTTATGGTGTTGTGACTTATACTTAAGTCTTTTACCCTTGAATTAATTTTTGTGTATGGTGTAAGTTGGTGATTGAGTTTCATTTGTTTGCATGTAGCTGTCTAGATCTCCCGACACCATTTGTTGAAGAGGCTATTTTTACTCCATTTTAAGCTTCTGCCCCCTTTGTCAAATATTAATTGACCACAGAGACCTGGGTTTATTTCTGGGCTCTCTACTTTGTTCCATTGATCTATGTGTCTGTTCTTATGCCAGTACCAGATTGTTTTGATTATGGTGGCCTTTACTATAGTTTTTTATCATGTACAGACAATGGAATCTTATTCAGTACTAAAAAGAAATGAGCTATGAAGTGAAGAAAAGACATGGAAGTACCTTAAATGCATATTACTAAGAAAGTAGCCAGTCTAAAAAGGTGCCATACTGTACAACTCCATGTCACATTCTTGAAAAGGCAAAACTATCATTCATAAGTGGTTGCCAAGGGTTGGAGAGAGGAGGGATGAATAAGTGGAGCATAGAGGAATTTTAGGGCAGTAAAAATACTCTGTACAATGCCATAATGATATATATATATATATACTAAATATTTACCCAAGTCCATAGTATATACAACACTAAGATTAAACCTTAATGTGAACTATAAAGTTTGATTAATCATGATAGGTCAATGTTGGTTCATCAAGTGTAACAAACGTACCACTCTGGAGAAGATGTAGCTAATAGAGGAGGCTATACATGTGTGGAGACAAGGCGTATATGGGGCCTCTTTTTATCTCCCCCTCAGTTTTCCTGTGAAACTAAAACTGCTCTAAAAAAATAAACCATTAATTTAAAAGTTACTTTTTCCATTTAAGTTCTTAATTTTTTTGTAGTTAATTTTTTTATATCACGTAAACTGTATACAATATCATTTCTCTACACAGAAAACCAATTTTTCAGCATTATAAATTAAATATCCAATTCTCAGCCTGTAATGTGCATTGCCATCTCTGTCAGAGATGCTAAATATTCCACAACTCATAGGTCAGTACCCCATAAAGACTTGTACCACTCAAAAAACAAACAGTGTGCCATTAATAAACAGTGGTTTAAGTCAGCCACTGAATTTTTTTAACAAACTTTTTTTATTCCTCTAAATTCTGATTCTTTTCAAATTTGCCTGGACAGTTTTCATAGTTGTTTGTTCTGTGCTGCTTTTTCAATAGCATCTTTTACTTCGTGAACATTTTAGAGCCTGTATTTCATAACTACAAAACATAAAGTACATGGGTGTCCAAATATGCTACTTGTTACTTCTGTACACTGTTACCCGTGGTGGCATATTTGTCTTTGGTGATTTTTTAATTATAGGCTCATACTCTATTATATCCTGTGGGCCTAAGTTGGGATCACTTTCTTTCTGAGAGAATTTGTATTTGCTTCTGCCAGAAGGTGTACCCAAGTCGGAACATTTTAGATTCCTTGGAGGACCCCAAGCTTCCAAGCTTAATGTGAGTCTCACACTTAGTTTCCCCACTTTGCAGCAGGCCACAGACTTACCCTAAAGATCCCAACTTATATGGACATTTGTCCCCAGAATAACCTGGCCTTGTGTTTACTGACTATTGTTATTTGGATTCTAACAAATTATTCCTCTTATTCTCTCCCTAAGGGGAATAGGAGTACATGGATATTTCCTTTATTTTCTTCAAAGCCCTGTGATTCCTTAAAAAGAATGTTATGGGTTATTTGAATTCCAATTATACTGAGTGAAGATCACTTCAGAGTAGTTAGTCACACTACCTGCCCCCCTTCTATTTTGTCCCCTCTGGTGGAAGTGAGATGGTATAAATCATCAAGTCTCCTCAGAGCTGCACATTGTCATTGAGTATCCTTTCCAAGGTCTAGCTAGGCTTGTAACAGGGAATGCATACGCCAGGAATGGGAGAGGGGCTTGAGGGGCGAATAGGTGACTGAAGACTTTGCCTCCTTGCTAAACAGGGAAGCCAGGAGAAGGGAAAAGGCAAACATGGCCAACACTGGACCTCTTTAGTTGGAAGGCTTGACACTCCCACTGGTGTTCAGCGAGCATGGGAATCCAGGAGAGGCCTTTTGAAACAGAGAGCTCCAAGAAGTGAAAAGTCAGTTGGTTTTCTTCCCCTCCCCCGGTAGGGTGCATATCAATGGTAACCAGCAGACCTGCCAACAGTGGCCAGTGCCTGCCTGTAGTTGGAAGCCTGGGTGCATAGACTCAGAAAGATGCCTGTGGCTGAACAGCAACTAGAGACCAGCTAAGGCACCTACATTTATGACACCTTTGGGTGGGAGAAGAGCTTCCTGGTGCAATCTTGAACTGAGCTGGCAGAAAGTGATAGGGTGATTTTTCCCTGGGTGTCGTGTCTTAGAGAGAATGGGCTTTGAGGCAAAAGCTTGTCATTATTTCCAAAGACCTTGGTGGTAATAGTCAGCACTGTGAACAGATTTTTGTTCTTGTGTTATTTTCAGTTCTTGAACCTATATAGTAGTTGCAATAATACATATTTAAATAGCTATTTTAATGTCATACTCTGAATTTTCCTTTCCCCTTTTTAAATTCTTTTTAAAAAAGTATATTTTATTGATTATGCAATTACAGTTATCCCATTTTGTGCTCCCCTTTATTCCCCTCTATCCTGTACCCCCTCCCACCATCATGCCCCCACCTTAGTTCATGTCCATGTGTCATACATGTAAGTTCCTTGGCTTCTCCACTTTTCCTGTATTATTCTTAACTGTCCCCTGTCTATTTTGTACCTACCATTTATGCTTATTCCCTGTACCTATTCCCACATTCTTCCCCCTCCACCTTCCTACTGATAACCCTCCATGTGGTCTCCATTTCTGCCAGTCTGTTCCTGTTCTGGTTGTTTGCTTAGTTTTTTGTTGTTGTTGTTGTTTTAGGTTCAGTTGTTGATAGTTGTGAATTTGTTGTCATTTTACTGTTCATATATTTAATCATCTTCTTTTTTCTTAGATAAGTTCCTTTAACATTTCATATAATACAGGCTTGGGGATGATGACCTCCTTTAACCTTACCTAGGAAGCACTTTATCTGCCCTTCCATTCTAAATGATAGCTATGCTGGACAAAGTACTATTGGATGTAGACCCCTGCCTTTCATGACTTCAAATACTTCTAGCCCCTTCTTTCCTGTAGGGTTTCTTTTGAGAAAAAAGGTGGTAGTCTTATAGGAACTCCTTTGTATGTAACTGTCTCCTTTTCTCTTGCTGCTTTTAAGATTCTCTCCCTAGCTTTTTAAAAATATTTTATTTATTTTTAGAAAGAGAGGAAGGGAGGGAGAAAGAGAGGGAGAGGAACATCAGTGTGTGGTTGCCTCTCATGTGCCCCCTATTGGGTACCTGGCCCTGTAACCCAGGCATGTCCCCTGACTGGGATTCCAACCAGTGACCCTTTGGTTTGCAGGCCAGCACTCAATCCACTGAACTATGCCAGCCAGGGCATTTTGTTATCTTTAGTCTTGGGTAATGTAATTACAATGTGCCTTAGTGTGTGCTTCCTTGTGTCCAACTTCTTTGGGACTCTCTGGGCTTCCTGGAAGTCTATTTCCTTTGTCAGATTAGGGAAGTTATCCTTTGTTATTTGTTCAAATAATTTTCCCATTTTTTGCTCTTCCTCTTGTCCTTCTGGCACCTGTATGATTATGATGTTGGAACATTTAAAGTTGTACTGGAGGTTCCTAAGCCTTTCCTCATTTGTTTGAATTCTTGTTTCTTCATTCTGTTCTGGTTGAATGTTTATTTCTTCCTTCTGCTCCAAACCATTGATTTGAGTCCCAGTTTCCTTCCTTTCACTGTTGGTTCCCTGCATATTTTTCTTTATTTCATTTGCATAGCCTTCACTTCTTCCTCTATTTTGGACCATACTCAACCAATTCTGTGAGCATCCTGTTTACCAGTGTTTTGAACTCTGCAGCTGATAGGTTGGCTCTCTTCATCAGTTAGTTCTCTTTCTGGAGTTTGGATCTGTTCTTTCATTTGGGCCATATTTCTTTGTCTCAGCACACCTGTTACATGTAAAGGGTAGAACCTTAGGTATTCAGCAGGGCGGGGCAACCTACATCTCTGCATTGTGGGTCTGTATGTGGGTGGAAGGCTCAGAGAGGGAACAATGCTGCTTGCTCGGTTCTCACCGGCTTTCAGTCACTTCCCCTTACACACAAGCAAATTGGGCCCTTCTGGTGCTGATTCCTGGGTGGGTGAGTTTGTGTACATTCTAGGACCCTGTGGGTCTGTCCAACAAACTCTCCTGTGAGGCTGGAAGTTGTTCCCGTCACCTCAACCTCTACAGACTTTTTCAGTCAGAGGTCTTGAGGCTTTCTTTTCCCATGCTAGAACCATTGGTTGCATGGTCTGTCTCACTCCCCAGTTGTTCCTCCCAGTCTACCTGCATACAAATGTGGGACCACCCAGTCTGCCAGCCACCACCTTACCCTGCATTCCTTCTGCCCTGGCTGTCTGTCTCCACCCCTTCTACCAGTCTGAATGAATGTTTCTTCTTTAACTCCTTGGTTATTAGACTTCCATGCAGGTTGATTTTCTGGCCGTTCTGGTTGTTTTTTGTTTTTAAATTTATTGTTGTCCTTCTTTTGGTTGTGGGAGAAGGCAAAGTATATCTACCTATGCCTCCATCTTGGCTGGAAGTCCTCTTTCCTGTTACTTTTGTTACCCAGAAATTTTAGGTAGAAACTTGACATTAAATACAATGTTCTTTTCCACTGAACTCTGTCTTTGGACATTTGCCTGGTAGGTAGGTGGTGAGTAGTAGGACCCCCTCCCCTAGTTGAGTTCATTAACAGACTTGGTTGGGCAGGTTGGCAGGAGAGGTAACGAAGGACAAATACCTTTAATAAAGCCTACTCTGGCAAAGGTCAAACCCAAGTCAGGTAATAAAGTTGTTTTAATTTTCATTTGTTTGATTCATATGTCTGTTTTTCAGTTGATTGCAGAATTAGAAAGAACTTCACTTATATGAAATGGTCAGAATATACAACTTCATAAAAATAAAGTAGATTAGTGGTTAAGGATAAGGAGAGTGAAAACAGGAGTGACTACAAATGGGTGAGAGGTTACTTTCTGCGATGATGAATATGTTATAAAACTAGGTAATGGTGAGGTTGTATAACTCTGTGCATACACTAAAAACCAGTGAATTCTACACCTGTAAGGGGCAAATTTATGACATGTGAATTATATCTCAATAATGCTGTTATAACATTGACAAAGACAGGGATATTACTTCTTGATATAAAACACATCTTCAAAATGCATATAAAACATAAAATTAAAGTTCAGTGAACTGTCACAAGCAAATATACATTTAACCATCATCCAAGTCAATAAATAAAACACTGCTAACAGAGCAGATACACTTCTCTTGTTTTCTTATAATCATGTACCACTCCCTCCAATTGTGGAACTTCTAACTACAGCATATCTTCCTTTTCTTTAATGATCTAGGAACAATAAATCTTGAATAAAAGGTGTTTCCTAATTATGAGTGGCAAATATCTTCTCATATTCCAAGGCTTAAAGTTGTATTCTTTTAATGGTATCTTTCGATGAACAGATGTTCTTAATTTTAACACAGATAAATTAATACATGTTTTCATGATTAGTGCTTTTTGAGTCATTTCCCTAATAACAGGGAACTATTAAATGACTCCCTCAAATACTGTTACTGAATACATATTCTTTAATCAGATCCATGTACACAGTGGGGCAAAAGTAGGTTTATAGTTGTTCATATGGAAAATAATACAAGAATTAATAAATAATAATACAAAAATAAACTGTTTTGTGTACTCACGGCTGCAAACCTACTTTTGCCACACCCTGTATATTTTTTTCCTTTCAGTTATTTTTCCTGACAAATTTTAAAAAAGAGGATATGTATTTTTCCCAGATCAGTACTTGAATAAAGTGATTTCAGATAAAGAAAATCAAGATGTTTACATAGAAATTAAATTCATAAAGATATTTATATTTCCTCATTTTCAGGATAATCAACTCACTGTTATTATCAAGAAAATATTACTTTAAACATTAAACTTCCATTTACCTAGAAACCAAACAATGAAAAACTAACATACCTAATATTTAAAAATAATATTGTGCACCAATAACTAATGTTCGAAATTATGTGTCTAGGTAATTGCAAAGCTCCCAAAGATTCTATTACATTCAAAATATGTGTCAATACTTAAATAATAAAACTTTTAAGGCTAGCAGATTTTTAACATTATATTTTGATTATGCTATGACAGTTGTCCTGAGTTTTTCCCCTTTGCCACCCCTCCACCCAGCACCACCCACTCCCTCAGGAAATCCCGCCACAGGTCCATGGGTTATGTGTGTAAGTTCTTTGGGCACTCCATTTTGTATACTGTACTTTACACCCTCATGGCTTTTCTGTAACTACCTATTTGTAATTCTTAAGCCCCTCACTTCTTCACACATTCCTCCACACTCCCCTCCCATCTGGCAACCATCAAAATGATCTCTGTATCGATGACTCTGTCTCTGTTCTTCTTGTATGCTAAGTTTGTTTCTTATATTCAGTTGTTGATAGGTTTGTATTTTTTGGCATTTTATTGTTCATAGCTATGATCTTTTTCTTTAAAAAGTCCTTTTAACACTTTATATAATAATAATTTGGTGATGATGAACTCCTTTACTTTTTTCTTGTCTGGGAAGTCCTTTCTCTGCCCGATCCTAAATTATATCTTTGCTGGGTAGAGCAATCTTGGCTATATAGGTCCCTGCTTTCCATGACTTTGAATATTTCTAGCCAATCCCTTTTGCCTGTAAAATTTCTTTCAAGAAATCAGCTGAGTCTTATGGGAACTATACTGTAGGTAACTAACTTCTCTTGCTGCTTTTAAGATTCTCTCTTCACTTTATTTTTGACATTTTAATTATGATGAGTCTTGGTGTGGGCCTCTTTGCATCCATCTTGCCTCCAACTATCTGTGCTTCCTGCATTTGCATGTCTATTTCCTTCACCAAATTAGAGACATTTCCTTTCATTATATTTTCAAATAGATTTCCAATTTCTTGCTCTTTGTTTTCTCCTTCTGGCACCCCCATGATGCAAATGTTGGATTTCTTGAAGTTGTCCCAGTGGCTGCTTATACTATCTTCATTTCGGGGGTTTCTTTTTTCTTCTTGTTCTGATTGGTTATTTTTTGCTTCCTTATATTCCATATCATTGATTTCATTCTAAGCTTCATTCATGCTACTGTTGTTTTCCTGTCAATTGTTCTTTATTTCCATTAGTGTATCCTTCGTTTCTGACTAGGTCTTTTTTATGCTGTTGAGGTCCTCACTAAGTTTCTCAGCATCCTTATAACCAGTGTTTTGAACTTTGCAATCTGCTAGATTGCTTATCCCTATTTTGTTTAGCTCTTTTTCTGAAGTTTTGATCTGTTCTTTCACTTGGACCATGTTTCTTTGTCTCCTCATAATGGCAGCCTCCCTGTATTTGTTTCTATGTATTAGGCAGGCTGCTTTGACTTCGTGTCTTGGTAGTGTGGCCTAATGTAGTAGGTATCCTTGTAGGGTCCAGTAGCACAGCCACTCCTATCACCTAAGCTGGGTACTTAGCGTGTACCCTTTGTGTAAACTGAGTACACCCTCCTCTTGTAGTTGAGCCTTGATTGATGTTAGAAGGGTGATGGGAGGGATTTACCCAGGCTAGTCAGCTGCAGTGATTGGATGTAAACACTTACCACTAACCTCCATATCTCCATGGGGATCAGCTGTGCAGGGGCAGGGTTGTAGTGCTCCAACATTGTGTAGCTGTTCACTGTGTGTGTTGGCCCTGGGGTTTCCCAGGAGGTTCAAGCCAAGCTCAGTCCCCACTTGTGTTTTGCCTGGGATCACCCTACTTGAGCTTTATTTATTTATTATTTTTTTAAGACTTAATTTATTTATTTTTACAGAGAGGGCAAGGGAGGGAGAGATGGAGAGAAACATCATTGTGTGGTTGCCACTCCAGCCAAGAAGAGGTGTAGGCAGGTACACTGTGCCTCCTCACACAACCAAAAGGAGAACAACAACAAATTTAAAAATAAAAACAACCAGAACTGATAGAGGATCAAACTGTACGGAAGTCTGACAACCAAGGAGTTAAAGAAGAAACATTCATCCAGACTGGTAGGAGGGGTGGAGATGGGCAACCAGGCAGAGAGGACTTGTGGCAAGGCAGCAGCTCTGGTGGACTGGGAAGTCCTACATTTGTGTTCAGATAAACTGGGAGGAACTGGGGAGCAAGACAGATTGAGCAACCCAGGGCTCCAGTGTGGGGAAATAAAGCCTCCAAGCCTCTGATTGAAAAAACCTGTGGGAGCTGAGGCAGTGGGAGAAACTTCCAGCCTCACTGGAGAGTTTGTTGGAGAGACCCACAGAGTCATAGAATATTCTCAAAACCACCCACCCAGGAATCAGCACCAGAAGGGCCAAATTGCTTGTGGGTAGCAGTGGAAGTGATTGAAAGCTGGCAGAGAGCTGAACAAGTGGCATTGTTGCCTCTCAGAACCCTCCCCAACATACAGACAGCCCTACAACATAGGAATGTGGGTTGTCCTGCCCTGGCAAATACCTAAAGTTCCACCCCTTACTAAATAACAGGTGTGCTAAGACAATAAAGTATGGCCCAAATGAAAGAACAGATCAATGCTCCAGGAAAAATACAACTGAGCGATGAAGAGGTAGCCAAACTAGTTCAGATGCACAGTTCAAAACATTGGTAGTCAGGATGCTCATACAATTGGTTGAGTATGGTTGCAAAACAGAGAAAAAAATGAAAGTTATGCAAAGTAAAATAAAGGAAAATGTACAGGGAACCAACAGTGATAGGAAAGATATTGGGATTCAAACCAATGGTTTGGAGGAGAAGAAAGAAACATTCAACCAGAACAGAATGAAGAAACAAGAATTTTAAAAAATGAGAGGCTTATGAACCTCCAGTACAACTTTAAATGTTCCAACATCCAAATCATAGAGATGCCAGAAGGAGAAAAGGAAGAGCAAGAAATTGAAAACTTATTTGAGAAAATAATGGAGAACTTCCCCGATCTGGCAAAGGAAATAGACTTCCAGGAAGTCGAGGAAGCTCAGAGAGTCCCAGAGAAGAGTCCCAAGGAAGCACACACCAAGCACATCATAATTATATTACCCAAGATTAAAAATAAGGAGAGAGCCCTGGATGGTGTTGCTCAGTGGACTAAGCATCAGCCTGTGAAACAAAGTGTTGCCCGTTCAATTCCCAGTCAGTATACATGCCTGGGTTGTGGGCCAGGTTCCCAGTAGGGGGTGCACAAGAGGCAACCACACAGTGATGTTACTATCCTTCTCTTTCTTACTCCCTTCCCCTCTCTAAAAATAAGTAAAATTTTTTAAAAAGATAAGGAAAGAATCTTAAAAGCAGCAAGAGGAAAGGAGACAGTTACCTACAAAGGAGTTACCTACCCATAAGACTGTCAACTGATTTCTCAAAAGAAACCTTACAGGCAAGAAGGGGCTTCAAAGAAGTATTCAAACTCATGAAAGGCAATGACCTACATCCAAGATTACTCTATCTAGCAAGCTTTCATTTAGAATGGAAGGGCAGATAAAGTTATTCGCAGATAAGGTCAAGTTAAAGGAGTTCATCATCACCAAGCCCTTATTCTATAAAATGTTAAAGGGACTTACATAAGAAAAAAGAAGAAGATAAAAAATATGAACAGTAAAATGACAACAAACTCACAACTATCAACAACTGAACCTAAAAAAAGAAAACAAAAACAAAAACAAACTAATCAAACAACTAGAACAGGAACAGATTTGCAGAAATGGAGATCAGATGGAGGTTTATCAGCAGGGTAGGGGAGAGGTAGAATGGGGGAAAAAGTATGGGGAATAAGTAGCATAAATGGTAGGTAGAAAATAGACAAGGGGAGGTTGAGAATAGTATGGGAAATGGAGAAGCCAAAGAACCTTATGTACAACCCATGGGTGTGAACTAAGGTGGAGGGAATGTGTGTGTGTGTGGGGAGGGGGCGGCGGTGGGGGGCTGTGTATGGTGATGGGGAATAAAGAGGGTGGGGAATGGGACAACTGTAATAGCATAATCAATACAATATATAAAAGCAAAGTTAGAAAAACCATAAAAAACAACTATGGTACATTTATACAATGGAATACTTCTCAGTCATAAAAAGAAGATAATTTTACCCTTTGTGACAGCAGGGATGAACCTGGAGAACATTATGCTAAGTGAAATAAGCCAGTCAGAGAAAGACAAATACTGTATTATTTTAATTATATGTGGAATCTAATGAACAAACTGAACCAACAAGCAAAACAAAGATGGACACACAGATGGACAGAAGATGACAGCTGGGATGGAGGAAAAGTTAGGGGGTGGAGGGATTGATCAAAAAGGGAAAAGGACTCACAGACATGGCCAACAGTGTCGTGATTGCTGGGGACAAGGGGACATAAGGGGATTAAATGGTAATTGAAAAAAATACAATAAAGATAAATAAAAAGATGCAAAAGAAAAAGTGTGTGGCTGCTTCTCATGCTTTACCTACTGGGGATCCGGCCCACAACCCAGGCATGTGCCCTGACTGGCAATCGAACCAGTGACCCTTTGGCTTGCAGGCCAGCACTCAATCCACTGAGTCACGCCAGGCAGGATGAGCTTTGAAACAATCTGAAATAGCTCCTACTTGTGCTGGGCTTGGAGATTCCCAGGCAAAGCCATGCTGCGAATCTAGGATGGCTGCTGCTAGTTAGGGCCTGGCACTCACCGAGGCCAGCTGTTGCTTGTTTGATAGGATTTAGGAAGCTATGAAGCATGAAGCAAAACCAACCATACATATGGAAAAGCAGTTTGGGTGGGCTAATAATTTGGGTGGGGTGGAGTCTCTGGAGATCTCCAGGGCAGAGCAAACATTGGTAACCAGGATGATGGAGTCTCAGATATGGCACCAGCTTGCTGGCTTGGGGTAGCAGGGGATGGGGATTTAGAAAAGGGAGAATGGCCTCTGCTCTCCTTGATGCCAAACATTTTAGTTTCTCTTTGTGTATCACTAGTGCCTTTCATGCTGCCATCCCATTGCTACAGCTCAGAGGGAATGAGTGTGAATGGGTGAATCATGTGTGGATTCTTTAAGAGGAACTGCTTGGGGTTCCAGCAGTTTATTCCACTGACTCCATCCCTGCTAGTTTTTGCAGCCATAGTTGTGACTACTGGAATGCTGGGCCGGGCATCCTGTGATGGGGCTGGGACTCCTCACTCCCAAGATATCTCTCATGAATTTGTATCCACCATGCATGGGTGAGAGACTAGCCCTTTCCACATCTGATCCCCTCATAACAGTCGGGGATGAATGTGCTTTCCTTAATTCCGTTTTAATTTAATTCCTATTTCTGACATTTCTAAGTGTTTGTTGTTCTATATTTTATTTGTAATTTTGATGTAGTTATACAAAGAGGTGAGCCATGTCTGCCTACACCACCATCTTGACTGGAAGTCCTGAAGACTTGCAGTTCATTTAAGGTAGCTGTGATGACTGATACTTAACTAGATCATGCAAATAACTAGAATATTTCCAGTCTCTGACAAATCTAAACAAATGTGGCTTTACTTTAATAAGAATGTATGTATCCACACAATTTGGCCTTGGTTCCATCTGTATTAATTATATGTAGTTTTCCTTTCAAACTATCTAAGAAGCTTTTGTTTTGGTATGGAAGAGCATTGTTGTTTACTGTTTCATATAAATTTAACTTATAAAATCAATTTCTATATGAGTTTGTATTAAACTGCAGATTCTGTCAGACTAATTCTTAGCCAGCACTTTCCATCACACCTAGCATATGGTAGACACACAGATGTTTATGAGCAAACTGAATGGCAAAAATTGAACCTGCAAGAAGTGTATGCTCTACAACAAGGGTGTCAAACTCATTTTCACCAGGGGCCACATCAGCCTCATGGTTGCCTTCAAAGGGCCGAATGTAATTTCAACTCCTTAACAGTTAAGGAGTAGTTACATTTATACAGTCCTAAAATTATTTCGGCCCTGTGAAGGCAACCGTGGGGGTATGGCCCCCAGTGAAAATGAGTTTGACATCCCTGCTTTAAGACTATGTCAATTCCCAATACCTGATCATTAAAATTCACAATGTACTCTTTCTTCTCAGCAATAAAGTTAACCTCAATAACATACTTATAAATACTTACTCTCTTTGCTTTCAGGCTCGTTTTGCTCAAGAACACAACTTCGCGATGGATTCGGTTGCCACTGCAAAAGAGCACAAACATTTTCTTTATATATTTATAAAAGTTTTAATAAATAGTATTATTAAATACTATTATTTAAATGACACAACCTGCTTTCAAATATTAAAACAGCTTTAAAAATGTAAGTAAAAGAGTTAGCATGTCTATATCAACCAAGACCTAATGATGCCAAAAGCCCCTGAATCATATGACTTCTGGGATCAGAATCAAAATTCTTAGAGAAGAAATGAACTTTAAAGATCATTTATATTATTTTATAGGTAAGGAAATAGAAGATTGGAAAAATGTAGCAACTTGCCCAAGGTTACACAGTAACTAAAGGCAGCAATGGAATTAGAATCTGGGTCAGCCTGTGCCCAATACTACAGAGTCTCTACCACCTCATAATCCATTTCCAGGTTCTAATAACTAGAATCTTGTAATAACTAGAGAAGGCCTGGATATTAAAGAATGAAAATAGGGACAAGATTATCTTACCTTTTAATAAAGTTTTATCATATAATATACAATATTATTTATATCATATCACATCACATCTCTGATTAGCTTTCCATCTTAACTATTCACAAAGAAATAGCAAAGACTGAAGATTCTCAGATATTACAGAGAAGACTGGAGCAGCAGATAAGAAAACCTCAGTGTAGTCAGAATCTCATAGCATATCCCTTCCTTACTTCCTTGGCTAGAAATCCCCATCATCAGAATCACTTAATGACTTAATCAAAAAGGCCCCAATAGGGCATTATCTCCAGAAAGACACAGTTAAGTGTTTAGCATCTGGGAGATTTCTTCCACAGCATCAGTTAGTTGGTTCATCAGATAAAGAAGCTAATATCCTGGGCTTCAAAGGGGAAACAAGACACAAGACTTTTACCATGTGAAATGAAATACAAGTCCTTGGAAGTGGAGAACATCAAGAACTAGTTGGTCACCTACAGAAATGGGATGGTTAGGTTTAGCACCAGGAAAAAGAAGACTTATAAACAGTAGGAAGTTAGATATAACAAATTTTTTTAAAAGACATGTTTTAAAACATGTCAAACCACTAACATCTATTAATTTTGGGGAAAAAAACCCTAGTAACCCTGAATTTACACTTAAAGATAATCATACAAAGACTATTTACAACTGTAAGAACTTAGAAGTAATGTAGGTGTCGAACAACAGAAGAATGGTTAACTAAGTAATATCTATAAATTGAAATATATAATTATTAAAATTATTTTTGGAGCCCTGGCTGGTGTGGCTCAGTTAGTTGAAGCCTTGTCTCATAGACCAAAAGATCACAGGTTCGATTCTGGGTCAGGGCACATGCCCAGGTTCTGGGTTCAATCCCCGGTTGTGGGTTTGGTCCCCGGTTAGGGTGCATACAAGATGGTGGCCATTCGATGTTTCTCTCATTTCTCTCTCACATTGATGTTTCTCTCTCTCTTCCTGGCTCTCCTTCCTTCCATCCCTCCCTTGCCCTCTCTTTCTAGAAGCAATGAAATAATGCCCTTGGGTGAGGATAAATATAAAAAAAAATTTTTAAACAATTTTCAATGACACAGAAAAATATAATTTTTTAACAATAGTATTTATGAGTTGTGGAATAATATCAGTTATTTTTTATTTTCTTAGTTGTCTACAATGAGCATATATTACTTTTATAATAATAAAAACTGATATGACCTAATAGACAAGTTCACATTTATTAAATTAAAAAAAGGAGTGTATGAGTAAATGGACGTGGATTTACACTAGCAAAATCTATTCTTAAAAATACTGTTTCTCAACCCTAGCCTAGTTGGCAATAACCCTGCAGAACAACCACTTATCTTAAGGTATATGATGATACCTCAAAAAACCAAATATTTTTCATACAATTAATTTCAACATGCTTTAATTTGTAAAATTATCAAATTTATTGATACTCTTAAATTACTTTTGACACTATAAAAGCATAATAATTATTAAAATTCAAACTTGGAACAAATACAAGATCATATTAGTTAGTGGTATTTACAAAATTAGGTGTTTAGTTAACTAGGTAGTTTAAATCATTTACATAATATTGTGAGCCAGGAGAGATGAGGGAAAAGAAGTGAGGGTAGAAAGCTATTATTCACTGGGAGGAGTAGAGAAAAACCATGTGTACCTAAGTGAGTGTGTTCCTGAGTGTTTCTGTAGGCTCTCTACTCAGAGAGCCTTTACTCCCATTGTCTTCCTGGTTCCTTTCTCTTCCATTGTCCTATCTTAAATTCATCTGATCTCTTTTATCTTTTTACAATTAAAAGACTACTAAAATCCACCTGTAAAGAAGATATTTCAGAATTTACTTAACCAATCACACACATTCCTGAAATGCTAGGTTACTTAACCTTTATGAAGAGAATTTGAAAAATTCTTCCCAGCTTCAGAAGGAATAAAGAGATAGAAAACAAAAATACAGAAATTGGGACTTCTCCTTAATTAGTTGGATGTAAGTTTTTGTTTAGTTTTACAAAAGAGGTATCTTTCCCATCTCTCCCTCCTTTTAGAGCTGCCCCCTTTTCTTTTAAAAGTAGTGATAAACTTTAAGTAAAACTGGAGATAAAAAATAAAAGTGCAGAACAAAAATAAAAATGGGAAAAATTTATGAGACCTCATACACGGACAGAAACTAAATAATATGTTGTTATATTTTTTAAAATTTAAGTATTATGTAATATAATAAATATCTTTTTAGATGCTTTACAGAGGGACAAAAGTAGGTTAAATTACCAGCCATTATTACCTAAAAGATAAATTATAAGTAAGGATATGAAATAACAACAACAATAATAATAGAAATAAAACAAATAATACAAATTATTAATATAATAAGTAAATAATAATACAAGAATAAACTGTGTTTTGTGTACTCACTACTGTAAACCTACTTTTGCCTACCCCCTATATATATTCCAGGCACACTGACTTAAAACAGAAATGTAAAGTTGAAATTTATAAATAGTTCTATTATATGCCTTTTGTACCCACTGCAAATTTTAATATATAAATGTTACATTAAATTCCAGAATAATTGTTAAAAAGCAACATGATTCCAGCAGGACCTTTTTGCTATATAGAACATTATTGGGACAACTGATGACTCTGAAATCTCTGGATGAAATGGCAATGAGGTATCCATGATAATTTCCTGGGATATGTGGTTGGATTATGGTTATGTGGGAAAATATACACAATAAAGTATTTAAGAGTGATTTGGGCCCTGGCTGGTATTGGCTCAATGGATTGAGTGATGGCAAACCAAAGGGTTGCCAGTTTGCTTCCCAGTCAGGGCACATGCCTGGGTTGTGGCCAGGTCCCTGGTAGGGGGTGCAGGAGAGGTAACCACACATTGATGTTTCTCTCCCACTCTCTCTCCTTCCTTTCCCCTCTCTCTAAAAATAAATAAATAAAATCTTTTTAAAAAACAGAGTGATTTGGTTTCATACCAACAGCTTATTCTCAAATGTTTCTGGTAAAAAGTTTCCCATAGTGTTTTTAAAACTTTATGTATATCTGTGATTGTTTCTAAAAAGAAGTTTTAAAAACCTAATAGTGACTTCCAGTCAAGATGGAAGTACACATACACATACTTCGCCCCTTGCACAACCAGAATAAGAATTACAAGTAACCTCAAAACAAAAAAAAAACCCAAACTGTCCCAAAATTGAACTGTATGGAAGTCCAATAATCAAGGATTTAAAGAAGCCACATTCATCCAGACGAGTATAAGGGGTGGAAAGAGGGAGTTGGGGTGGAAAGGACATGGTGCAGTGGAACAGGTGATCCCACATCCCCATATGGTGGATAAAAATTGGGAGTGATACCTTGGGAGCCAGCAATCTCAGCTCCAGGCCAGGCTACATAGCCTAGGGTTCCAGTGCCAGGAAGATAAAGCCTCACAACTTCTAGCTGTAAAAACCAGGGGGGGCTGGACTGGTGGAAGAAACTGTTAGTTTCTCATAAGAGTCCATGGGCCTGCACAGTCCCAGAATATGCACAAAATCACCCACTCTGGGGATCATCACCAGGCCAGAAGCAAGAAGGGCACTGGTCACATATAGGAAGTGGGTGAAGTGATTGGAAAAGGGGCAAGTGCCAGACAAGCCTCCAGATGCCAGGCAGCTGTCATTGTCTCTAACCCCTCACTCCAGCAAAACACCAAAAAGCAGTGAAATGAGATGCCCCAACTTGACAAATATTTAAGGCTCTGCCCCTTACAACTTAACTGGTATGCAAGACAGAGAGTTAAGCAGCTCTACCTAATACATAGAAACAAACACTGAGAGGCTGTTAAGTTGGCAAGACAAAGAAATATGGCCCAAATGAAAGAACAAAACAACCCCTCCCCCCCAAAAAAAACTAAGCTAAATGGAGATAGCCAGCTTATCAGATACAGAGTTCAAAACACTGGTGATAAGGATGCTCAGAGAAATCATTGAGTTCAGCAAAAACATATGGGAAGAAATTAAGGCTATCCTAAGTGAAATAAAGAAAAATCCAGAGGGAACCAACAGTGAAGAGAAGGCAGTCGGGATTCAAACCACTGATTTGGCACATAAGGAAGAAATAAACATTCAATCAGAACAGAATGAAGAAATAAGAATTCACAAAAATGAGGAGAGTATAAGAAGACTCTGAGACTTTTCCAAAAATGCCAACATCCAAATCATAGGGATGCCAGAAAGAGAAGAGGAGGAGCAAGAAACTGAAAACTTATTTCAAAAAAAATAATGAAAGAAAACTTCCCTAATTTGGTGAAGGAAATAGACGTACAAGTCCAGGAAGCACAGAGAGTCCTAAACAAGATGGTTGTAAAGTGGACCACAGGGAGACATATCATAATTAAAATGCCAAAGGTTAAAGATAAAGAGAGAATCTTAAAAGCATCAAGAGTAAAGCAGAGACTAATCTACAAAGGATTTCCCATAAGACTACCAGGTGATTTCCCAAAAGAAACACTGTAGGCAAGAAGCGACTGGCAAGAAGTATTCAAAGCGATGAAAAGCAAGGACCTAAATCCAAGATTACTCTATTCAGCAAAGCTATCATTTAGAATGCAAGGACAGATAAAGTGTTTCCCAGACAAGGTAAAGCTAAAGGAGTTCACCATCACCAAGCCATTATTACATGAATATCAAAGGGGCTTATTTAAGGAAAAGAAGAACAAAACTATGACCATTAAAATGACAACAAATTCACAACTATCAACAAGTGAATCTAAAAAAAAAAAACAAAAACAAAACAAACTAAGCAAACAACTAGAACAGGAACAGAATCATAGACGTGGGGATCATTTAGAGGGTTATCAGCTGGGAGGGAGAAGGGTGGGAATGGGGGATAAAGTACAGAGATTAAGAGACATAATTGGTAGCTACAAAATAGGGGGATGTTAAGATAATATAGCAATGAGAAGCCAAAGAACTTACATGCATGACCCATGGGTATGAACTAAGAGGGGGACTACTGGAGGGAAGGGCAATACTAGGTGGCAGAGGGCAAAGGGGGGAAATTGGGACAACTGTAATAGCAAAATCAATAAAATACACTTAAAAAAACCTAAACAGTAAAAAAGCATAAAGAATTAAACTTGAGTTTTACAAGAACTACTTCAGTACTTTTTTGATATGCCAAATATTAAATCCCTTGTAACCATTTCTGATCTTTCCCATGAAAAATGTATGTATGTGTGTATACATGTTTATGCCCCCCCATCTTTTGGGTAACCTTAAACTTTTTTTGCCTGTTTACCATTCTATCCAAGCCAGAGGAAGGGTAAGGGAAGAGGTGGGTCAGAGATTTTCTTTTGTTAAGCCACCAGACGGCCCACTAATTCAAGATCTGTAAGGTCAATATACAACTCTCACATATAGAAATGTATATTCATAAGACAGAGACTCTAAACTAAACATATATGTAATTAGGCAACTGTTTGCATATCAAAATAAACTCAGTGATAATAGTTTGTGGAAACTCTTTAAAAGGGTGGGAATTATTAATAAACATAAAGCAGGGTACCAAACAACGTAATAGAAAGTACACTTGAAAAAAATTGTGTATCTTACTTACTGTGAATTTGCTAATACCCTCAAGTTCTCCAAATCGCATATAAGAGATGTCTGCCTTCTTTTTTCCAACATCTATATCCCCTGTATAGATTTGTTTTATGCCTGCACCTTTAATTAAAGGTACACACTCATCACAGGGGCATTTTGTCACAAAAATCATACTTTTTTCTTCTGGTTTTATTTCTTGACACCTGCAAAAATTTATAAAATATTATGAAGGCAGTTTCTGAAAGAGTAAGGTATATTTCAGAGAAATCTTTGAAAAACTAAAACTGAGCTGCTTTAAGAACAGATTTACAACATTATGAATAATTGGTGAAACTTATTTTTCCTGAATTAGTGAGTGTTCAAAATATACAAACTCACAGTGCAAAAATATCTTGTGAACACAACAATTATTATAACTAAAATTTATTTATTTATTCTAAGCAATTTGGCAATATTTCAGTATTAGATTACAAAGTTAATTAAAACAGAAAGAGACAGACATTGAGAGACAGAGAGACAGAGAGAGAAAGAACACAATGTTTTCTAAGCAAGAACTTCTTTATAATGCCGGAATTAGAGGTGAGAACACCCTCCTTAAAAGTTTATGAAGTATGTAAAAATGGAACTGTCTTTAGATCCAGCAATTCTGCTGCTGGGATTATACCCTAAGAGCCCTGAAACACCCATCCAAAAGAACCTAATCACCCCAGTGCTCATAGCAGCACAATTTACAATAGCCAAGTGCTGGAAGCAACCTAAGTGCCCATCAGCAAATGAGTGGATCAAAAAACTATGGTACATTTACACAATGGAATTCTATGCAGCAGAGAGAAAGGAGCTTATACCCTTTGCTACAGCATGGATGGAACTGGAGAGGTGGGTTTGGAAGGAGTGGAGGAGAGGGGTGGGGGGAAAATGGAGGCAACTGTAATTATAACAACAATAATATAATTTAAGTTTTAAAAAGTTTACGAAGTATGATTAGAGATTAATTTATCATGGCAGCCAAAAGCTCTACCCCTTCATTTAATGGATATTTAATAAATGCTAACTAAATTGATAAATTAATATTAAAATTTTTGATTGAGTAATAATTCCCTTACACCCTCTCTAACACAGGATGATTTTATTTAACAAACATTTAACAAATGATCCATATCTCCATACAAAATGAAGCAAGTATATCAGTAATGAAGAGCACAAAGAAAAGAGAAAGGAGTTGTGTGATGGGGGTACTTTAGGACTAAGGGATGCTCTCTTCTGAGGCTATAGGGGCTGTACTTCCTGGATCTATAGTTTACTCTGCTCAGAGTCAGCTGTCTTACATCACCACTAGCCTTCCATATCCATCTCTCTAGATAAGACTCTTATTCTGTTCACCTGGACTAGGGCAACATAATTTTATGCACCTAGTCTATTCAAACAATATACCCACAACCTAAGCAATCAGTAGTGTGGCTCTGTTAATGCTACTTTATTTCTCTACTAATTACTAAATGAAGTGTAAACTCACAGTCTTCCCTATACAGTTCCAATCTAGTCCCAGCTGCTCCATGTTCAGCCTAATTACAACATGCATGTTCCTACACACAAACATTTTTCCTACTTTTAGACCACTGCTATGTCTAAAGCTAGAATGACTTCCCCACAAGTATATTCAATTGCCGCCCTCCTACCAATCCTTTAAAGATCAGCTTAAATTCTAGTTTCTCCATAAAGCTTTTCCCTCCCACTCCCACTTCATCCACAGCAGCCCTTGAATTTTCACAGCACTTGTGTTGGCCTTTCCCACTCAACCAATTACATTAGGTTGAATGCCCTGTTATATCCCCTACTGTATTATAAGCTCCAAAGGTCAGGAGCACATTTTAATCAGTTTTGAATTTGCTAAGGTCACCCCCATAATGGTTAAGGCTGAGAAATGTTAGTGAAAATAATCTAAATTAACAATAGAGGAGGTAATTACAGTTATAATCTCTAACAAAACTATGTTAAGCCAATTTAGGTAATAAAATCTGTATATTCATAAATATAAAGTATGTACTTTTGATTTAGAAAACAAAGGAGAGCTTACATTCCAGAAATATACAAGACCCTAAGGACATACTTCATGCAGTTTTATATTGGAGAGCAAAGAAGAAAGGGGTAGAAAGATTGCTCAATAAATCTGAAGACCCACAGGATCTCTGATAATGGCCTGAGATCAGGCAGCAAAAATCAAGTGTGACCAAAGCTACACTTCTGAAAAAGTAGTTCTTGAAATTTTTTAAAAAGGACATAAATTACAGTTAAAAGAAAATGCTATAACACCTTGTGTGACACAGTGGCATTCTGTTTTCAAGCTTTCTCACAGAGACAATAATCTGCAGCCAAATATTATGTACTATATTTCTCACTAGCTTTGCAATGGTTTTAAATTCTTTTAAAGTGTTGTTTTGCCCTTTCTTGCATGAAGGTCCTGGCACATAGATCAGGAAGTTTTGTATTGTTTATGAGAATGTAATTTTTGTGTTTCATGTAGACCTGGCACGTTCATGAAAATGATAAAATTAACTAGATGAAAATGAAACCCAACAGGCATCATGAGATTTTTCTGAATAAAAGATATGTTCCCTGATAACTCTATGCTGGAATAAAGCTGCAAAACTAAAAACAAACAAACAAAAAAACCCAAAAAAGAAAGAAATAGAAAATTTCAACTAACCCTTGCTACATTTCAAAGAAAATGCATGCAAATGATTTTCATACCTAAATGTCAAGGCATTCTGTTCCGCATGGACAATGTATCTAAATTTCCTTATTTCTCTGTCTTTCTGTTTGTCATCCATATTGGGGAAGTCAGCATACTCAGATCCAACAGGAAAAGCATTATAACCACATCCTATGAAGTACATCATACCTGTCCCATCACAACTTTGCTGCAAGAGGGAGAAAACAACGAAGTTATTTCCAATATTCTGAAAAGGCACCTTTGTACCATACTTAATACATTCAATTTTGTATAAAATGTATAATACATTCAATTTCTATGAAATTGAACCATCAAAAAATACAATATTAGGGGGAAAGGGTGTCAAGGAACATGTATAAATGACACATAGATAAAGCCAAAGAGGGGTAAAACACAGGGTGGGAGGTGGGGATGGCTAGGATGGGGGGCAGTGGTGGGGAGGAAATGGAGACAACTGTACTTGACAGACAATAAAAAATTTAAAAAAAAATAATAAATTTTGACAGTGAAAAAAAATACAGTATTAGACCCTCCTACTGCAGCATAGTCTTGTCAAGGTTAAATTTCAGAAAGGCTCATCATCTCTCTAACATATAATCTCAAGGAAGACATTGGTTTTAGCAGTTAATTAAATACTAGCTTGTATAATTCACATAGTTTCACTTGATTCAAACATCTTTCCTGGAACAGGTTGTAAGATTCTGGACAACAGCAACCATGTCTTTTTTTTTTTCCCTTACAGTATTCGTATTAGAGAGTTTCATACATAACAGATACTTAGTAAATGATTGTTAATATCTTATATGCTCTGTGCTGTGGTACTGGTTAGCAAGCCAGAAATTTAAAATATATTTTGAACAATTTCTGTTCTTGGGCTAAAAATGTGCCATTGTGGTATTATCTGGAAAATAAAACATTCACTTTCCTATAGTGTTCAATAATTATCAAGCCCCTATTACATGTGTACATATTATCACAGGACTTCTTACCTCAATGGCTCTCATGGTTAATTTAGGCATTTTAAGTATTAATATGAATGTTTTGTTAATTATTATAGTGAAATATTTTATAAATCACAACTGCTTATAATAGCTTGGAATATGCTATAATAAACCTCACTAAATTTCAATATATTATAATTACTCATGTGATAGTATCAACAGACTCATTACTGTAGCAGCTTGACAAAAATCACTGTTATACTAAGCCAACAGAAACTTACAAATAAAATACTATCATATTAATACATAAATTAGTCTTGAGTACTTACTAAATGTCAAACAACATGCTGAGTTTTATATGTATTATTTCATTTAATCAACACAGACGGAAATTTAAGCCCAGAGTGCTTGACTCCAAACCTCTATCTTTCTAATTTACCATGTTGAGTACATACACTGTAGATAATTTAACTGGAAACTTAAGTTCTCCACAAAGAAGTTGAGAACAACCAGATTATAAGCCAAGGACTGCTGAGCATTCATATAAATACAAGGAAAAATTCCAACAACAGACCAGGCACTATGCTAAGTGCTAGGAATACAGTTGTAAACAAGACTGAGAATCTCTGTCCTTGTGAACCTAATAATCAAGAGATTCTAAGAAACTGGAGACTTCTGGTCAAGATGGAAGCACAGGCAGCCACACTGTGCCTCCTTGCACAACCAGAATAAGGACAACAAAAATATAGAAACAAAATAACAACCAGTACTGACAGAAAATTGAACTGTATGGAAGTCTGACAACCAAGGAGTTAAAGCAGACACATTCATCCAGACTGGTAGGAGGGGCGGAGCCGGGCAGCTGGGCGGAGGGGCCGAGGCAAAAAAAAAAAGTGGTGGCTGGTGGATCCAAGAGACCAAAGCAGCAGCTCGAGGACCCCAGGCAGGCAGGTGGCAGCAGGCGGACCCAGCGAGGTGGCAGATTGTGGAAGGGTACAGCACACAAGGCTGCTTGCAGAACCTGGTAGTCCCACATCTGTGTGCAGATAAACCAGGCAAAACTGGGGAGCAAGACAGAACGTGCAACCTAGGGTTCCAGTGCAGGGAAATAAAGCCTCAAAACACCAATTGAAAACACCTGTGGGGGTTGTAGTGCTGGGAGAAGACTCCCAGCCTCACATTAGATTTCTTTGGACAGACCCACAGGGTCCTAGAATGTACACAAACCCATACACACAGGAATCAGCACCAGAAGGGCCCAGTTTGCTTGAGGAAAGTGGCAGAAGTGACTGAAACACAGCGGAGAGCAGAGTAAGTGCCATTGTTCCCTCTCGGGCCCCAGCCTCACACACAGTGTCACAACCCAGCCACTGGGCTGCCCCACCCTGGTGAACACCAAAGGCTCCACCCCTCACTACATAACAGGTGTGTCAAGACCAAAAAAATGGCCCAAACGAAAGAACAGATCAAAGCTCCAGGAAAAATACAACTAAGTGACCAAGAGATAGCCAACCTATCAGATGCACAGTTCAAAGCACCGGTGATCAGAATGCTCACAGAACTGATTGAATTTGCCACAAACTAGATGAACAGATGAAGGCTATGCTAAGTGAAATAAAGGAAAATGTACAGGGAACCAATAGTGATGGGAAGGAAACTGGGACTCAAATCAATGGAGTGGACCAGAAGGAAGAAAGAAACAACCAAGCAGAAAAGAATGAAGAAAAAGAATTCAAAAAAAATGAGGAGAGGCTGAGGAACCTCCAGGACATCTTTAAACATTCCAACATCTGAATTATAGGGGTACCAGAAGGAGAAGAGGAAGAGCAGCAAGTGTAAAACTTACTTGAACAAATAATAATGGAGAACTTCCCCAATCTGGCAAAGGAAATAGACTTCCAGGAAGTCCAGGAAGCTCAGAGAGTCCCAAAGAAGTTGGATCCAAGGAGGAACACACCAAGGCACATCATAATTACATTACCCAAGATTAAAGATAAAGAGAGATCCATGGATGGTGTTGCTCAGTGCATTGAACACCAGCCTGTGAAACAAAGCGTTACTGGTTCAATTCTTAGTCCATACAAATGCCTGAGTTGCAGGCCAGGTCCTCAGTAGGGGGCGCACAAGAGGCAAGCCACATACTGATGTTATTATCCTCTTTCTCACTTCCTTCCCCTCTCTAAAAACAAATAAAATTATTTAAAAAGATAAGGAGAGAATCTTAAAAGCAGCAAGAGAAAAGGAGACAGTTACCAACAAATGAGTTCCCATAAGGCTATCAGCTGATTTCTCAAAAGAGACCTTACAGGCAAGAAGAGGCTAGAAAGAAGTATTCAAAGTCATGAAAGGCAAGGACTACATCCAAGATTAACCTATGCAGCAAAGCTATCATTTAGAATGGAAGGGCAGATAAAATGCTTACCAGATAAGGTTAACTTAAAGGAGTTCATCATCACCAAGCCCTTATTATATGAAATGTTAAATTTTACTACAAACAGTAAAATGACAACAAACTCACAACTATCACCAACTGAACCTAAAAAAACAAACAAACAAAAATTAACTAAGCAAACAACTAGAACAGGAACAGATTCACAGAAGCAGAGATCATATGGAGGGTTATCAGCAGGAAGGGGGAGGGGGAAGAATGTGGGAAAAGGTCCAGGGAATAAGAAACATAAATTGTAGGTACAAAATAGACAGGGGATGGTTAAGAATAGTATGAGAAATGGAGAAGCCAAAGAACTTACATGTATGACCCATGGACATGAACTGGGGGGGGGATGATAGAGGTTGGGGGTATAGGGTGGAGGAGAATAAAGAGAAAAAAAATGGGACAACTGTAATAGCATAATGAATAAAATATACTTTAAAAAAGAGAATAAACTCAAAATGAATAAAAGACTTAAATGTAAATTGCAAAACCATAAAAATCCTAGAAGAAAACACAGGAAATAAAATGTCAGATATCTCCTGGCTGGTGTAGCTCAGTGGATTAAGCTCGGGCCTGTGAATCAAAGGATCACAGTTCGATTCCCAATCAGGGCACATGCCTGGGTTCCAGGCCAGTTCCCAGCAGGAGACGCACAAGAGGCAACCATACATTGATATTTCTCTTCCTCTCTCCTTCGTTTCCCCTCTAAAGATAAATAAATAAAATCTTTAAAAAAATAAAATAAATTAAAATTTCAGATATCTCGCATAGCAATAGTTTTGCTGATATGTCTCCTAGGGCAAGGTAAACAAAGAAAACATAAGCTACATTAAATTTAAAAGCTTCTGTACAGCTAAAGAAACCATCCACAAAAGGAAAAAGGAACCCATTATAGGGGAGAACATGTTTTCCAATGATAGATCTGAAAAGGGTTTAATTTCTAAAATGTACAAAGAACTTACAGAACTCAACACAAGGAAGATGAACAATCAAACTAAAAACTAGGCAAAGGACCTGAATAGACACTTCTCCAAAGAGCACAAACACATGGCCAATAGACATATGAAAAAATGCTGAATGTCACTAATCATCACAGAGATGCCCATTAAAACCACAATGAAGTATCACCTCACATCTGTCAGGATGACTACCATCAATCAATCAACGAGTCCTGGAATGCATGTGGAGAAAGGGGAACCCTAGTGCATTGTTGGTGGGAATGCAAACTGGTGCAGCCACTATATTAAACAACATGAAGTTATCTCAAGAAATTAAAAATGGAACTGCATTTCAGCCTAGAAACCCCACTTCTGGGGACATATTCTAAGAATCCCAAAACATCAATTAAATATGCACCTCTATGTCATAGCAGCATTATATATAATAGCCAAGTCTGGAAACAGCCAAAGTGTCCATAAATATGAGTGGACACAAAAACTGTGTAAAAAAAGAAGGAACTCACACTGTGTGTGACAGCATGGATAGACCTGGAGATTATTATGCTAAGTGAAATAAGCCAGTCAGAGAAAGAAAAATACCATATGATCTCTTTTATATGTGGAATCTAAAGAAACAAAATAAACTAACATACAAAATAGAAATAGAGGCATAGATACGTGAAACAGACTAACAGCTGTTGGAAGGAAGTGGAGGGACTAGATGAATGAAGGTGAAGGGATTAGTCAAAGAAAATATATCCATGACCCATGGATGTGGACAACAATGTGGTGATGGCCTGATTGGGGAGGTCGATCTGGGTGAATGTGGGCAAGGGGGGAAATAGTGGGAGCAACTATAATAGTGTAAATAATAAAAAATAGGAAAAAACTATGAACCTAAATAGAATATAATAAAACATCAAAGAAACGTTTCGTAAATGAATGAATCTATCCAGAAAATTGTTGAGAGTTTAAAGAAATGCTTACAGAACATAATAAAATCACCAATACAAGGACCTCTGGCCAAGATGGAGGTGTAGGTGGAAACACTGTCTCCTCGCACAATCAAGATTAAGGATAACAAATATTTACAAACAATAACACAACCAGAACACAGAAAATTGAACTACAGAAGTCCGACAACCATTCATCCAGACCAGTAAGAGGGGCAGAGTCGGCGGACAGAGAACACAGCCGGGAAAGGCAGTGGCTGGCAGACCCAGGAGCACCAGGGAGTGTAAGTAGTGTGGAGCTTGCAGACCCCAGATGCGGAGAGGAAAGGAGCAGAGCAGCAGGGCAGTTGGCCGACCATGGACACACATTTGCACACAGATAAACTAGGCAAGAACAGGCAGTAAGACGGACTGCATAGCCCAGGGCCCCAGCGATGGGAAATAAAGCCTAAAAACATCAATTGAAAAAGTGTTGGGAGGGACTCCCAGACTCACAGGAGAGGTCGTTGGGGAGACCCACAGGGTCCTGGAGCGTGCATAGGCCTGCCCACCTGGGCACCAGTGCCAGGGGGTCCAGTTTGCTGGTGGGAGGCAGCAGAGGAGACACAAATCCCAGAGAGCCCAGAACAAGCACCATTGTCCCCTCTCTGACCCCGCCCCCACAGACAACATCACAATCCAGGGACTAGGTTGCCTTGACCTGGTGAACACTTAAGGCTCTGCCACCCATACATAACAGGAGCCACCTGACCAAAAATGACTCAAACAGAAGAACAGCTCAAAGCCCCAGAACCAATACTTTTAAGTGACCAAGAGATAGCCAACCTATCAGATTCACAGTTCAAAGCACTGGTAATCAGGATGCTCACAAAATTGGTTGAATTTGGTCACAAATTAGATGAACAAATGAAGGAGATGCTAAGTGAAATGAAGGAAAATGCACAGGGAACCAATAGTGATGGGAAGGAAACTGGGACTCAAATCAATGGAGTGGACCAGAAGGAAGAAAGAAACAACCAAACAGAAAAGAATGAAGAAACAAGAATTCAAAAAAATGAGGGGAGGCTTAGGAACCTCCAGGACAACTTTAAACGTTCCAACATCTGAATTATAAGAGTACCATAAGGGAAGAGGAAGAGCAACAAGTGGAAAAGATATTTGAACAAATAATTAAGGAGAACTTCCCCAATCTGGCAAAGGAAATAGACTTCCAGGAAGTCCAGGAAGCTCAGAGAGTCTCAAAGAAGGTGGGCCCAAAGAGGAACACACCAAGGCACATCATAATTACATTAGCCAAGGTTAAAATGAAGGAGAGAATCCTAGAAGCAGCAAGAGATATGGAGACAGTTACCTACAAAGGAGTTCCCATCAGACTATCAGCTGATTTCTCAAAAGAGACCTTACAGGTAAGAAGGTGCTGGAAAGAAGTATTCCAAGTCATGAAAGGCAAGGACCTGCATCCAAGATTGCTCTATCCAGCAAAGTTTTCATTTAGAATGGAAGGGCAGATAAAGCGCTTCTCAGATAAGGTTAAGTTCAAGGAGTTCATCATCACCAAGCCCTTATTCTATGAAATGTTAAAGGGACTTATCTAAGAAAAAGAAGATAAAAAATATGAACAGTGAAAGGACAGCAAACTCACAGTTATTAACATCCACACCTAAAACAAAAGCAGACTAAGCAGACACCTAAAACAGGAGCAGAGCCACAGAAATGGAGATCACATGGAAGTTTAGCAACAAGGGAGTGGGAGGAGGAGAGGGAGGAGAAGGTACAGAGAATAAGTAGCATAGATGGTGGGGAGAAAATAGACAGGGAGAAGGCAACAGTAGTGTGGGAAATGTAGAAGCTAAAGAATTTATGACACATGGACATGAACTAAAGGGGGAGAGTGTGGGTGGGAGGGGGTGTGCAGGGTGGAGAGGAATGAAGGGGGGGAAATGGGACCACTGTAATGGCATAATCAATAAAATATATTTTAAAAAATCACCAATACAAAAAACATTAATGCAATGGGTCCATAAAATATATTTAAAGGCTGAACTATATTTAAAGAAAATCAAAGTTATATGTTTAAAAATTATTTTAATACTTACAGATTTTCTTTCTGCCCAAATTACTGCTCCAACTCCTATTTTATGGTCCTCTAAAAGATAAATGGCATTTAACTCAGAAACAGTCAATGATTTGTTAATTTCAGAAATACATTTTTCAAAAAATAATAAAAACATTTATTGAAGCATACTTTCTAAATGCAGCTGCAATTTTTGACATTTCCCAAATTACAGAAAACCACTAAAATAAACACTTTTAAGTATAGAATATGGGAACAAGGCAATAAATAACTAGACAGTGTCGCTACCAACCCAGTCACATAGGATCTATATGCAGAGATCATTAAATTGGCAGTGTCCATGGTCAGGTCACTTCAGAGCTGTAACCAGAATTGAATGTAACTATCAATTCTCCACCCAGAAGTCAGTTAATAAATAATTATTTCTAACAGATGATAAAATTGATTAACAAACAAGTTTCTGATTTAATATAACAGTTCAAAACAATCAAGTCTATCTTCTACCAGTTTTTATACTCTAATCACAGAAAATAGATTTCATGCAAACATTCTTGCTAAGAAAAATGTTCAGATTTATAATATAAATATACACAAATCTTTATGAGTTTTCATATATTTATATTGCTGGTAAGTGCATGAAAGGGATTTTGATCTAAACAATGTGTTGTCCTTTCCCTGATCTTCATAATTTGCCTTTAGGGGGGCAAAAAGCCAAGTTAGTGACATGTTTATTTCTAAATCAATTATAAGATTATAATTTTCCTGTAGAACTAAAATCTCTGCAACAAGATATACTTCTTAAAACCATTAATATGAAACAGAAAATTTAATAACCAAAATAGAAATTATGCATGTAAAGAATTTACTTTTTCCTTGTACCAATATAAGGGTGAGTTCCAAGTATCTAGGACAATTATACATTAATTATGAAAATCAAAGTCTTTATCCACATTTTAATAAGGGACTAATGTAGTTAGGTAGGTACATTCACACAAAAAATATAACAATCATCGGTGAACTTAGTCTAGAATAATTTCATATTGGTGAGGATTAAATGAAACTGTGGCTTCACCCTACAATTTCCTTAAAATTAGTCCATGCAATGATAACATATTTAAATACTTCCTTTTATAGTAAAAGTACAAAGAAACTTTATTGCATTTATACATTAAAAACTAGGATGTTCCATAATTTTAAGCTATGATACCATAATAAAATTCTCCAAATTCAGTTCAAGCAAACTTGGGTTTTCAAAATTGTATTTCAAAGTACTTGTGTAATTTACTTTAAGCACTTTTTATTCGTCGCCTTTTTACCCAAATGTAAATCAAATACAATGTCCTTTTGTAGATGAGAAAACAGGTAAAGAAATGAAGTGACTAATATTTAGCCCTCTAGACCCAACCTATTTGCCTTTCTTCTACCACTCCCTTTGATATTATTAAGAATTTTATAACAAACAGTTCTCTTTATTGAATGCCGAAGTATACAGTGGTGAGGGAAACAGAAGTCCCTATATTCATGAAACTTATAGTCTGTCTGATGACAGATGAAGGCAGGAACAAGAAAACACGTATGTGCTGTGCAGGAAATTAACACAATTCTGAGGAATGGAGTGTGTGAGAGGAGGGCTTACTCTACCGAGTGGAAACTGTCATGAAAGGGATTTTAGTGTAACCAAAATACTGTTTCTTATAAGACCTTTGTAATAAAACATGTGGGGAAAAGAATAGAATTATGGATTTATGATCATTTCTAAGACAAGTGGCAGAAGTTATAAACATAAGAATGTATTTGTCTGCAAAACCAAAGCCTTTACTGGAGGTAAAATTGTACTCAATACATGCATAAATCAAAAACAAAAAATGAAAAACTGAAATAGAAATTCTTCATATTAAGAGCCTACTTTTCCTACCATCTACACTGAGTGTTTTTCATCTTGTGTTGTTTTTTTTTAAGTCTCAGGAGCCTCTTTGTCTGTTTTCAGTTCAGAGACAGACTAAACCTTGTCAAGAGGGGAAAAAATGTGATTTTCAATCAGCACACTGCTCTACTGCTAAGGTAAGTCGCACCAAGATAATATTCTTTCCAATGTATTTTTTACAATTAAAATAAAATCTCATCCATGATAGATGGAGTAGATTTCACACAGCCCCAATAACAGCTGACAAATTAGGTAATTTCTCAAAAATCTTTTCATGTATGTAATTTTTACAGAAATTGCTCTGGTCATTCTCAGGTTGTTCCTGTCTTCGTTTGTGTACCGTTGAAGAGAAGATCAACTTATAATCATCAGCCAAATTCCTGAGACTCTGATGACTAAAAGTCAGAGAACTCTTTATCCTATGGTTCTAGAACATAGGCATGGTTATCTTAGCTCCCAATTCTGTCATGTCAGGGTTTGTCCATGTGGTCCACAGGCCACTTATATCAGAACCACTGGCTGCTTGTTAAAAAGGCAAACTCGTATCTCCCATGGAAATGCCCTGAATTGACCTCTCCATGGAAGTCGGGCAGACACAGGAATTTGCATTTTGCGTAAGCATTCCCTCTGTACTAAAGCTGAGAACCACAAAGTTATAATTTGAAACATTAAACTTTCTTGGCTACTCCAATCTACTTTTGTCATCAACACTGTGGTTCAGGAAGAAGGTATAATCTTCAGCTTTGTAAAATGCTAAATCTAATGGGAAAACAGGACCCAAAACAGAGATTAAAATATTGCACTTAAACAGGGTAGATCAGATATAATGCCCTCCTAACTCTTTTCCCCCCTAGAGCCTAAATAAATGTTGTCACTTTTTTGCTACCTCAAAGAATCATAGAAACATACTTTCAATGAAACCTTTGTGGATCATATTTATTCATCATTCAAGAGGCAATTATTTAGCACTTACCATCAATTACTTTTTAGAAAACTCTGTTGGAGGTTTTACAATTCATTTTAATCATAAGTACATTTTTAAATGAAATGGTTTAATAGAATGGTTTCTTCATGTATTAAGTAGAATAAAATAATATTGTCAAAGCAAACCGAACAGTGTGAAATGAAAAGTCTGAGTTATTAGGAGAACACTCTACCATGGGGGTATTTACCTTGCTGGATTATCCTCCATGTTAAACGATATCAGCATATAAATAGCCTACCTCTGTGCCTGATATACAGTAGGTGCTCAATGAATTTTTATTGTTACTATTTATCATCAATGAAGAGTATAGGTCTAGAATTCCTTATCTAAAATCCCTTATATCAAGATTTTTTTGGACAGCTTGATGCATTTATTTTGTGGCCACACCTGACCAAATGTTTAATGCAAACATTCACACATTTTACTCCATTTGTGTAAATGTGTTTGATTACATGGTACTTTCCCAGATCCCCCAGAAGTAGTGGTTAATATATAGTATATATACCATAGTGCCTTTCTAAAATCTGAAAATCTCTGAATTCCTTTTCATCTGGCTCCAAGGGTTTTAGATAAGGGATTGTGAATCATTTATCTTTGGATATAAAAAGATTTCCTTTCTCCATTCAACACACAGCACTTAGTGCTAAGGAAAAAATGACAGTGAAGATGTGATCTCTTTCCTGGAAGAACTCCCAATGGAGTGGAGTGCATGCATGGCACAGTTGCTTTCTATTTAGGATTTGGATTCCAGGCAAAAAAGTCACACATGATAAAAAAATTAACTTTGAAAAATCTTTTAAATTGCCCATCAAGTGCAGAAGTACAGCTTTATGTAAAAAACTGCACAGAAATAGCAGATAAATTTATAATTAGAGTATCTAATAAAGAATATATACACAAATTTATATGTAAACATTTCTGCATCTTTAAACACTGGAATCATACATTATATGAACTAATCACACACAGTTCTATCAGAAGCAAGAAATACTGAGATCAAGTAAAAGAACAGCATATTCACATATCCCACCTTATGTTCACTTTGGAATGTTCTGAATTCTAACTAACAAAGGGGACTTTGTGAATTATAGCTGTAACGGCTGTTGCCATTTATGTTTGTCTTTCCTGGTTTAGAGAAAAATTATTTATAAAGTTGGTTTTGACAAAGAGATTAATGTATAGCCCACATATAAAGTAATTACATTAATCCCTGGCTGGTGTAGCTCAGTGGATTGAGTGCCAGCCTGTGAAACAAAGGGTCGCTGGTTCAGTTCCTGGTCAGGATGAATGCCTGGGTTGTGGGCCAGGTCCTCCATGGGGGGCACTTGAGAGGCAACCGCACACTTAATGTTTCTCTCCCTCTCTTTCTCCCTCCCTTCCCCTCTCTCTAAAAAAAAAAAATCTTTAAAAAAATAATTACATTAAATCAGACTGTTATTTTAGAGTTGTTTGGCAGCATACAGCTTATGCCTGTTATAGTAGAATCAAATTCTTTAATCAGAACTGAGTGTCCATTAACCTTCCTGAATGTTAGAATTCCTTCTATAACTTTAAAAATTCATAAGCCTAGGCCACACCCTTGGGGACTTGGTTTAGTCTTGAGTTAGAATTTGAGCATTTGTCCTCTAATAAAATTTCCATGGTGATTCTGATAGGCTACCAGTTGAGAACTTCAATTCTACCAAAATTACTTTGACCTGTGGTCTTTGTTTAGAATACACTACAGGCTAGCGGCATTTATCTCAACCTTTTCTGAAGATTTTCTCTTTTTTCCTTCTTTCTTGGGAAAAGTTTAAAAAAATCCTACTATGGCCCACTCATCAAATCTTACTCTACTGCTCCTTTTGCCTGCATTTTTTCCTTATTGCAAACCTGCATTTTAAGAAATGATTCTTCTTTTACTTTGGAAAATTCTATATCTGATAAGATGTAAAAACAATGTTCTGCAATTGGAAATACAGAGGCCACATTTTATCACAATGAAGAAAATTCCCAAGAAATATTTTCTTTTCACATATGCACCCATGCATAACTTAATAAAGTAAAAATGTTTGATTTCTCTACTTGCTAATTGAACACATACTAGCAATCGGGAAAAAAAATCTGTCAGTATTTCTTTACTTTGATTCTGTTAGTTACTTTGAATTCATATATTGTAAAGATTTTAAAAGTTTATATTAATATTGCATACACATAAAATATTGAAGAGTTAACAAAAATGAATGATTTGCTTCTCTCTCTTTTGTCCCATCCCTAGTAGAGGGATCAATGAACAGTGAAATGGTAAAAACAAGAAGCAAAAAGGAAGGGTCTAGATAATCAGGCCCTGATTTATAAATGCAGCACCAAATTATAAGGCCGCAAAATATCTGCAACTGCTCTAAGAGAGAGTTGTCTCTCAAGGGTCTTACTAAATTCTCTATATTGTACAACCAGCAAAACTTTAGAATCTGAGAGTAAATGAGCTGTACCATAGATGAGATGAATTCCAATTTACTTCTGAGATAAATACAACCCATCCAATAAGCCCCAATGTATAAACTAAGCACATAACTTACCAGTTCGATATGCCAATAACCTGGCCTGAACCATGCAGTGCCTTGCAATTTCTTGTGGCAAACATTGATTGTGAATTTCATTAATCTGTTCAGGATTGTCACAATAAAATCCATAGTGTTTAAAGTTAGGCACACTGGAAGCTACTGTAGCCAAAAGCAGGATAAGGTCTTTCATGTTTTGCCTTAGATTGCTAAAGTATGGATTTTCACATAGGTTTTCCAAACCTATAGTCATCAGTATCTGCTTATGTAGCTCTTCATTTGAAATCAAAAATAACATTTCATATTCTTTTACTCTTTCTTGTCTACATTCAGAATAAAAGTCAGTGTTAGCATCCGGGAATGCCTTTGCAATTTTTTGAATAAAGTCACATTTGTAAGAGGTTTCCTCTACAAACTGCATCATATAACACACCAAAGGCTGAAGCAAGACACACACATGGGCCCTACTGTTTGATTTCAATCTTTCCACTGCTTTGGCATCTAATTTTGCATCTTCAGAACCACAAGCCTCAGAAAGCAAACTTATTTCTGGATCAGCAGGCCAATATGAAATTCGGTTAACTCCAGCTGAAATATAAAATATGAAAGGTAGTTATCAGATACATACTGAAATTAAGAATTTTCTTGGTAAATCCACCATATCATTGCAGTAGATCCAGAAGTCCTAACGTAATAAATGTCTATTACCAAGTCGGCAATAATACAGCCTATGACAAACCATACCTGACAAGCCACATCCAACCCATTGCCTATTTTTCTATGTCTTGCAGGTTGAGAATGGATTTTATAGTTTTAAATTGTTGGAAAAACAAAAAACAAGAATATTTTAAACACAGAAATTATATAGAATTTAAATTTCAGTGTCTACAAACAAAGTTTTATTGGAACATAGGCCCACCATTCATTGACACAGTCTCTGGCTGCTTTTGCACTGCAATGGAGTAGCTGAGTTGAGAGCTGCATAGCCATATAGACAGCATGTGGCATGCAAAGCCTAAAAAATTTATTATCTGGCCCTTTATAGGAAAAGTTGTCTAACTCCTAACAAAGCCCATGGGAGGTATTTATGGAATCATTGGCCTTGCTAAGTGTGGTCCCAAAGCCCACTGCTGGGACTATATGCCAGAGTGCTACAAGTAAAAAATGGCTGCTTTTAGAAATATCATAGCTGACAACTGATAGTATCTAGTTTTGTTTCTGAAATAAACTATTCAACCATGCTTTTAAAATACAAGGTCTGTCCAGAAGGTATCCAGTCATGTAATATTGAAAACTAGCAGTATCTATTGAAGAAGATACAAGAACAAGAAACACTGTACACAGGACAATGACCCTTCAGTCACCTTTAAAGTAGGCACCTTGGGATGTCACACAGTTCTCCCAATCGCCATCGGCTGCCCCGTCATATTTCCCTAAATCTCATCAACAGTCTGAAATCTCTTCCCTTTCAAAGGTGATTTTAGTTTAGGAAAAAGGCAGAAGTTGCAGGGCACCAAATCTGGGCTATAGGGGGATTAAGTCACCTGGGTGATTTGATGTTTCACCAAAAAACTCTGAACAAGACATGATGCATGAATGGGTGAGATGTCATGATGAAACTGCCAAACACCAGTTGCCCACAGCTGCAGGCTTCTTAATCATCTGAATAGTTTCTACAGAGGAATGTTCAAGCCTAATGCAAAATTTGATGTGGATTTGTTGCTCTGCTCACTCAGTCATTTTGAATGCAACAGCCACACAGCACATATGCTCAATCAATGGCATCTACCACCCCCACAGACTAGACAGTGAAGTCATCATTGTTCACACATACGCATTCCAGTCTACTCTCCTTGGCTGCCCAGTTACATCAGTGTTGCACAAAATGCTCTCATTATATTAACAATGGCTGGACTTTTTTCAGACAGACCTCATAAACCTGAATTTTTCCTCTGGGAAGCTATTCTTTGAAAATATTCCAAATAGAGACAAAAAAGAAAACATGCATGGCTATATTTAGTGCAGCACTGTTTAAAACAGTAAAATCATAGAAAAAATCTAAATGGACAAAATAGGGGAACAGTTAAACAAATCAGGATCCTCCTCATAACAAAGTATTATGCAGTTATCCAAAATGTCCACAAAGAACTTATAATGTGAGGACAGCAATGGGGGAGGGCATGATATTAATTTTTTTAAGTCCACAAAATTAAAGACTGAACAACAAACTAGAAGGAACATTTTTCAATCAATGTGACAGAGGAAAGGTTAGTAATATTTAACATACAGAGAAACTGTTAATTCATTAAAAGCATATACAGGTATCAACGGATAAGAACAAGACTGCAAGAGAGCCCAAAAGATATGAACAATTTACAAAAGAAAAAACAAAACTGTATAACAAACACAGGGGAAAATATTTTAATTTGTATTTAAGATCAAATGATGAGAAAATCCTTATACAGAGTTAAGCACCCAAATACTCATCAATTAAAGGTATTTTACAACAGAGATCCCTTTGCTAGTATCTCATGTAATTGCAGCTAAGAGAGATATTTTTTTACTTTACGTTTTTAACCTCACCTGAGGACATTTTTTTCACTGCTTTTGGAGAGAGAGGAAGGGAGATAGAGAAACATCAATGTGAGAGAGAAACATCAATTGACTGTTTTCTCACATGCACCCTGACTGGAGATTGAACCCACGGCCTAGGTATGTGCCGTGACCAAGAATCAAACCTGAAACCTTTTCAGTCTATGGGACAATGCTCCAACCAACTGAGCCACACTGGCCAGAGCAAGAGTCATTTTTTATGATTCTTCCCTGAAGTGACTAAACAGATGGCCCACAGGGTGTTGTACATTCAAAGTAATAGATAAACTAAAAAGTCTTAGTTCAACAAACACACGTTTTTATCTATTCCCTGCTACTTCTGACTCTTACTGTGGCTTAGGCTGTGATACAATTTAAAAGCCTCAAAGCTACTATCAGAATGTTTCCTCTGCCTGCACTTCACCTACCTTCTATTGGCATTTTCAAAATTCATTTCCTAACCAGCAGTAATGGTCACTCTTTCATTTAAACATCCCAATTCAAGTAGAAGACATGACCAATCTCTAAACAAATATTCACATACCAGTGACAAATGCTACCACAGTTCTCCAGTTTTTCTTCTTTTGTCTCAGACCCAATCACACTCTTTAAAATTAATAAGGACTCCAGTGAGGTGTGGATTATATCTACTGATATTTACTGTATTAGAAAATTAAAACAAAAATTTAAAAATATTAGTTCACTAAAAACGATGAAGAATTTATTATACATTAATATAAATAACATAGTTCAATAAAAAATAACTTTCCAAAACAACAAAAACTAGTATAAAGGAGTGACATTGTTTTAAATTTTTACAAATTTCCTTATTTTCTGGCTCAATAGAAGACATTGGGATTCCCAAATAGGTTGCTGCTTTCAATCTGCTGCAATAGGTTGTTTTTTCACTGATGTACTTGCAAAGTATCCAGCCTCACACAGATAGATA
The DNA here is from genome assembly GCA_004027735.1 of Carollia perspicillata. Lineage (NCBI taxonomy): Eukaryota > Metazoa > Chordata > Mammalia > Chiroptera > Phyllostomidae > Carollia > Carollia perspicillata. The sequence continues at coordinate 54,807 of PVKM010001694.1, forward strand.
TGTAATTGAAAAGGAGTATTTTAACAGCAACTTCAGATAGTTGTGAGTATTCTTCTTTGACACTACATAAAAATTTGACAAGGAATAGTATTTTAAAGGTTAGTTACAATGTAGAATCTGAAATTATAACACTTTTGTAGTTATGTTAAATTACATTATTTTTAAAGAATTCTATTCATTAATATTATCACCATTCTCATCCAGAAGAGTCTTTAAGTGCTGAGAAGCTGTAAGCTCATGATGGTCAATACTAGTTTTTCAAAATTTTAATTTTCACTTGAAGACTCATATTTTATCATTGGCAACAAATACTATCAGTTGTTTTCCTGGAAGCGACAGGTTCACTTAATTTATCTCTGAGACAATGTCTGCTAAATAGACAAGTGTAAATAGATCATGGTGTTCCATGAAAAAAAGTGGATAATTCAGTTTATAACTCAAATATTTGTAGAGGTGGTTTTTCACAAGACAACCTTCACACTTAGGACTGTAGCAAAAGTGCTTTAGGTCTACCTCCTATTTTCTCATGCAGAATATTATAAAGATGTGTACTCAAGGGTTGGAGTTTAATAAAATTAATAATTTTTACTGTATCATTGAAGACATTCTTACATGAAACTTTTTTTGAAAAGTTAAAAACTCCTTAATTTTTTATTCCTGGTACCATTACCACAATTTACAGGGCAATATACTTGATGTAATGAAAAGAAAAAGAAAAAGAAAAAGCTACAACAGATAAAAGACCCCAGGAATGTACATGTAATTGACACTACATCGCATTAATCAATAGCTGCACTTTTTGCAAACTGTGGCTATGATAGTCCTAAACAAGAAGGGTTTCCTGTTTAAGCTGCAAGTAACTTTTCTGACTATGGATCATCGCTCCTTCTGTGGCAGATTTTTACAGTTCTTGTAATGCATTTGGGATGACTATCTCAAAGCAACCTGCAGCTCTCCTGACAACTCCTCACTCTCTCTCCTGCTAAGAACTGTAGCCCTTTTCTGCTGAGTTTGTAGAACCTTCTGCTACCATATCCACCACTTCTACCACCAGATCCATAACCACCACCATAGTGGCTGCCCGAGCTTCTTCCACCAAAACTGCCCCCCGTCATGGGTCCATAATTTGACTGCTGTTTTCCACTATAATTTCCAAAATCATTATAGTTCTCACAACCACTGTAGTTACCACCAAAATCTCTCCCTTCATTGTAACCATAATATCCTCCACCACCAGCATATCCACCACCACCTTGGTTTCCATATCCCGGTCCACCACCACCATAGCCTCCTCTACTACTTTTAGCAGGTCCACTGCTATAGTTGCCACCATCACCTCCAAATCCATTATATCCACCATCACCTCCTCCATAACTACCTCTGCTGCCACCTCCACCACAGCCTCCTCTTCCACCAAAGTTTCCACCGCAGCCAAAGTTATCTCTATCACCTCCAAAGTTTCCTCAATGACCCATAAAGTTGCCAGATTTACCTCCACGGCCTCTTTGCAATCCAGGAGACTGCATTTCTTGTTTAGAAAGGGCCCTTTTCACTTCACAATTATGCCTATCAATAGTGTGGTATTCCTGAACAACAATTTTATCAACTGTATTATGATCATCAAAAGTTACAAAAGCAAATCCTTTTTTTCTCACTCTGCCTATCTTCCATAACTTCTATGGTTTCAACTTGCCATACTTTTCAAAGTAGTCTCTCAAATTATACTCTTCTGTATCTTCTTTAATACCATCAACAAAAATTTTCTTCACTGTTAGATGGGCACCAGGCTTTACAGAATCCTCTCTAGAAACAGCACTCTTTGGTTCCACTACACGCCCATCAATCTTGTGTGGTCGAGCACACACTGCTGCATCCACCTCCTCAACACAAGAGCAAGTGACAAAACCCAAGCCCCGGGAATGTTTTGTTTGAGGGTCTCTCATCACCACACAATCTATAAGTGTGCCTCATTTCTCAAAATGTTCTCTTAAATTATCATCTGTAGTTTCAAAGCTCAAACCGCCAATAAACAGTTTTCTCAACTGCTCCGGTTCATTTGGATCGTGGTCCTCCTCCCCCTGGCGGTGGTTGCGGCAAGAGTGGGGCTGGGAGTAACCAGGCAGCGGTTTTACCTCCATTTTGAGATTGGACTCGCCTCTTCCACCTCGAGTTTAATGAAACCTTGTTTTTTTAATGCCAAGTATGTGGCCACAAAGAGAACAGTGACCACTACTGCAGTTTGGCCATAAAGAGTACAATGATTTCTACGGCCTCAATTCTTACTAGGCAACAGTAGTTTTACTCACCACTGTTTTGGTACTATTAGTGTAAATGCAGTAGTATTATGAACATAGATTTGACCTTGTGGAACATCAGGAGTCCACAGACCACACTTTGAGAACCACTGTGCTTTGGCAATGTTTCTATGTAACAATAACTGTAATTTAAATAATTTAGCAATAGCATGGAGTTAAACTAAGCTGCTCCCCAAAATATATATAAACCTAAACTAATATAGCAATTTTATTTATATATGGTCTAACACTAATGTAAAAGCATTTCTATTGTAAGTTCTTCCTGATTTTACCATACTTCATTATTTCTCTTGGCTGGTTTAAGTATCTTAACTCACAGACATTAAGCAGTGGTCAGTAACTTGGACTTCACTACTTTTCTAATGCTTGGAGGCTGTTAAGAGTACTTAAAGCATAGTCAACTCAACACAAAACACAACTATCTTTTACTAATTTTTCCCTTGACTCTAGAAAGATCAGTTAAAAAATGTTTTGGTTCTTTCAGTCTTCCTTTTTATATCAATGTCAGCTCTGAATCCTATTTTATACCCTGCCTAATGCATTAGTCTACTAATTAGGTTCTCAACCTCTTATCCTTTCATGCTCCAATTCAATAACAAAAAACAATAATAATTTTAATCTTGTTACATCCTGCTCTTCAATGGCTGACTCCACATTATCTATAATAGGACTTATAGTTCAATTAACACAAGTGATAAAGCAAATATCCAATCTGCCCAAAAAATGCCATCACCACCTTAAATATCTTGTGTAGTTGTAACTGCAGGGAAAAGAGTATAGAATCTAACAACTATCATAGATACCCTGCCTGCTTGAAAAACTTATTGCAGGGCAGGAGGCTGTAACCACCTGACCATTTCTTCTGCAAATGCTTCCACTTGTAGCTCAAGGGCACAGCCTTCACCATAGACCTGGATCATTACTCTGAAGACACTGATGTAAATAAAAATAGCTCATTCTCAAAACAAGTTTAGGAACTCTGTTCCATAAGATAAAGCCCAAAGGCCATATAGTTTTCCAAAGTTCTCCACTAAAACCCCAATGTATCTTCCACTCTTCTCCCCAATAATTATGTTTGAAACACTGACCCTTGCCAGAGCCTTACATCTCACATATGCTGCCCCCTGACCAGGGATGTGTTCCTCTTCCTCTACCTCTGACCCATCAAAATGCAGCTTAAGCCCTAGCCTTTTATAACATGCCAGCTTGTAGGGATCACTATTTCTCCGCTACTCTCTGATCACTTATAGCCTGTATCACTCATTTGGTACTAGAAGATGTACTACATTGTTACTTTTGGCCCCCAATAACTCTGTGAGGAAAAGGATTACGTACTATGTTAGCCTTTTTACCCAAAAAGCTCTCTGAAGGCATGATTGATTAAATCACTGACTTTGGTAACTGAACTCAAATTCTAGCCCCTCTCTTCTTCCCAGAGGTCTAGAAGGTTTAAGGCTGAAAAGTTCCAACTCTCTAATTACCTGGTTGGCTCCCCTGACTACCAGGTCCTATCCACGAGGCTTTCTAAAAATCACTTTATTAACAGAAAATCAGGTGTGGTTGAAAGGAGCTTGTTATGGCCATAACAAGGTAGCTCAGCTAGTTAGAGCACAGTGTAGTGTTCCAATACACTGAGGTTGTGGGTTTGATTCCCAGTCTGGATATATACAAGGGGAAATCAATGAATGCATAAGTGAGTGGAAAAACGAATCAATGTTTCCCTCTCTCTCCCTCTTGCTTTAAAAAGCAATCATAAATAAATAAACACCTTTTTCACACTTATCACTCAGGAAATTCCAAGGGATTTTACTTGTGCTGTGATAGAAACAGGATGAAGATGAAATATATAATTCCTATTATAAATCACACTATCACAGTACCTATGTAAAAGATATAATTTTTAATATACTTTATTGATTATGCTATTACAGTTGTCCCATTCCCCCCCTTTATTCCCCTCCACCCTGCACACCCTCTCCCATCACATTCCCCCCCTTTAGTTCATGTCCATGCATCATAAGTTCTTTAGCTTCTACATTTCCCATATTATTCTTGCCCTCCCCCTATTTTCTACCTACCATCTATGCTACTTATTCTCTGTACCTTTTCCCCCACTCTCTCCTCCTCCCACTCCCCTGTTGCTAAGTCTCCATGTGATCTCCATTTCTGTGGTTCTGTTCCTGTTCTAGTTGTTTCCTTAGTTTGTTTTTGTTTTAGGTGTGGATGTTAATAATTTTGAGTTTGCTGTCATTTTACTATACATGTTTTTTATCTTCTTTTTCTTAGATAAGTCCCTTTAACATTTCATAGAATAAGGGCTTGGTGATGATGAACTCCTTGAACTTGTCCTTATCTGAGAAGCATTTTATCTGCCCTTCCATTCTAAATGAAAGCTTTGCTGGATAGAGCAATCTTGGATGCAGGTCCTTGCCTTTCATGACTTGGAATACTTCTTTCCAGCACCTTCTTATCTGTAAGGTCTCTTTTGAGAAATCAGCTGACAGTCTGATGGGAACTCCTTTGTAGGTAACTGTCTCCATATCTCTTGCTGCTTCTAGGATTCTCTCCTTCATTTTTATCTTGGCTAATGTAATTATGATGTGCCTTGGTGTGTTCCTCCTTGGGTCCACCTTCTTTGGGATTCTCTGAGCTTCCAAGACTTCCTGGAAGTCAATTTCCTCTACCAGATTGGGGAAGTTCTCCTTTATTATTTGTTCAAATAACTTTTCCACTTGTTTCTCTTTCTCTTCCCCTTCTGATACTCCTATAATTCAGATGTTGGAACGTTTAAAGTTGTCCTGGAGGTTCCTAAGCCTCTCCTCATTTTTTTGAATTCTTGTTTCTTCATTCTTTTTCTGTTTGGTTGTTTCTTTCTTCCTTCTGGTCCACTCCATTGATTTGAGTCCCAGTTTCCTTCCCATCACTATTGGTTCCCTGTGCATTTTCCTTCATTTCACTTAGTGTAGCCTTCATTTTTTCATCTAATTTGTGACCAAATTAAACCAATTCTGTGAACATTCTAACCGCCAGTGCTTTGGATTGTACATCTGACAGGTTGGCTATCTCTTCTTCACTTAGATGTATTGGTCTGGAGCTTTGATCTGTTCTTCAGTTTGTGCCTGAAGAACAGGCCCAAAACTATTTTTTTGTCTTGTTGTGCCTGTTACATATGAGGGGTAGAGCTTTAGGTGTTCACCGGGCCAGGGCAACCCAATGGCTAGGTTGTGATGCTGTATGTGGGGGCATTGTTTGAGAGGGAACAATGGCGCTTGCTCCACTCTTCGTTGGATTTCAGTTCTTTCTACCACTTCCCCCAAGCAAACTGGGCCCTTCTGGTGCTAATTTCCTCGTGGATGGGTTTGTGTATATTCCAGGACCCTGTGGGTCTCTCCAACAAACTCTCCTGTGAGGCTGGGAGTCTCTCCCTGCGCCTCAACACCCACAGGTGTTTTCAATTGGTGTTTTGAGGCTTTACTTCCCAGCGCTGAGACCCTGGCTTGCACTGTCTGTCTCACTCCCCAATTTCACCTGGTTTATCTGTGAGCGAATGTGGAACCACCTGGTCAGACAGCTGCCTTGAGTGCAGTGCCTCGCTTCACAATTGCCACCCTGCACCTGGGGTCTGCCAGCCGCCACCTGCATGCCCGGGGTCCACCCGCAGCTGTCTTGCGCACACAGTAGCACCACCGTTTTTTGTGCCGACCCCTCTCCACATGGCTGCCCGATTCCACCCCACCTACCTGTCTGGATGAACGTGTCTATTTTATCTCCTTGGTTGTCTGACTTCCTCATGGTTCAATTTTCTGTCAGTTCTGGTTGTTATTTTGTTTCTAAATTGTTGCTGTCCTTATTTTGGTTGTGTGAGGAGGCACAGTGTGTCTACCTACACCTCCATCTTGGCTGGAAGTCCCCTAATTTTTTAAAAATAGCAAAATGGTCTGCATACTTACCTGGGGAGAAAAAAAATCATAAGCACAAAAAGGTTTAGTGAGTAGTCTGGTATGACAGAGATGGATGGCTATACAATAGTAATTTGTATTCCTCTTTTCAAAATATAAAATAATCATTGGGAGGCAGCTGCCCAGCCAGGAACTACAGTTCCCTCAATGGATATGAACTGAGGTAATGTATGTGACTTATAGGCCAGGATTTTTAAGAGCAAGTATGCCTTCTCAATTTTTCTTTCTCAGTCTGGATGCAGAGGACTCAAGGTTCTTAGGGATGACAGCAGCAATACCACAGAAGATGCCTAGACTCACAAATCAACCACATGGAGAAAGTTATCTGCGGTTCAGCAACATCTGCATTGGGATATTATGGTTGTAACCCCCGGTCTACAATTTCACTTTCTGCAGTTTCAGTTACCCACGGTCAACCATGGTCCACAAATATTAAATGAAAAACTCCAGAAATAAACAATTCATAAGTTTTAAATTATACACCATTCTAAGTTGTGTAATGAAGTCTCTCCCTGTCCCACTCCATCCCACCCTGGATGTGAATCATCCCTTTCTACAGCATCTCCACACTGTATACACTGCCCACTGGTCACTTAGTAGCCACCTATGTTATCAGATTGATTGGTGCAGAATCACAGTATCTACTGCAGTGCTTGTGTTCAAATAACTCTTATTTTAACTTAGTAATGGCTGCAAAGTGCAAGAGTAGTGATGCTGGCAATTCAGATGTGCCAAACAAAATCGGTAAAGTGCTTCCTTTAGGTGAAAAGGTATGTATCATAGGAAAAAAACAACATATGTAGGGTTCAGTACTATCTGTAGTTTGAGACCTCTCCTAGGGGTCTTTGAATATATCCCCAATCAATAAAGGGTTACTACTGTACAGGGGTTATAAATGCCTAGTATGTTAAGCCACTAAAATTTCAGTGTTTTCTTATAGCAGCTAACATTAGTCTACTAATACATAAAACATCATCTAACTAGTTAGTAACAAGAGATGAGACCAGAATCCATGCTTTCTAACTCTTCTTACAGTATATAAGACTGTCTTCAGATATATTATATATATTTCTAAATTACCTCCATGGTATTTATTCAATTTGTTTTCACTAACTATTCTCAAGATAAATGCTAATAATCCCTAACAAAGCTTTATCTGCACTTACCATTTACGATCATTTTCAAACAAGCAGAACATGGTTTTCTAGAAAAATAAAGATCACAGTTTTTCAGCCTTGACCCATGTTTTATAAGAGCAATTTTTCCAGCATGTAAATCTTCACTCGAACAGTGAAGATCAATAATTTTCATGTTTTTCACCACCACAAGACCAGTTTTCTTCACCTACATTAAGATACAAAATAATAATTTATTAATTATAATTTCTAATGACTGTATCATAGCCTATACTTGATTTATTAATAAAATGAAGTTTTTGTTTAGTTCTTTATCTGAACAGTTTAAACAAAAGCACATTTTCCATTAGATCCCCACTTTTTCTGAATGTTTAATGTTGACTTTATACCAGAAATGTTCTAAACTTGGATTTCTTAATCAATTAAGTATCTATTGATCATTAATTTGTTCTAGTGAAAAGTGAATATATTTTGACCTAGTAAATGACAAGAACCAAGGCAATTTGACTTTTTCTCTTATAGGATCTAGTCTAGGACTATTTAGTATTAAGTTTCTAGGGGGTAATAAAGAAAAATCTGGAAAACTCTGACTTTACACACAAATATGTGAAGCCCAGAAAATTCAGGTGACTTTCTGAAAGACCCACAGACTGTAAAAGGCAAAACTAATGCAGAAGTAGTTTTAAATTTTAAAATATTTAAAGTACTGATTAAAATGAAAATAATTTTCAACTTCATTCTTATAAACAACTTTTAGCACATTGGAAGTCTAGATTAATGTGGTCTCACTTCCACAAATATATTGATTATTTATAATAAAAGACTTTTTAGATTTTTGGTCAAGATAATGACATAGGAAAATATGGTTCACCTTCTTGTACAACCACATCAAAATTACAACATACAGAAAAATCACCACTCAAAAAGTAAGAAATTGAGTTGAATGGAAGTCTGACAACTATGGAATAAAAGAAACCACATCCATCCAGATTGGTAGGAGGGGTGCAGATGTGGAACTGTCTGGTCCCACGTCCACTTGTGGTGGATAAAAATTGGGAACGGATATCTCGAGAGTGAGGAGTCACAGCCGCACAGTAGGCCCCTCCTGCTGCCCCCACCTAAGGAAGGTTTTGGTGCCAGGAAGATAAGTCCCTATAACTTTTGGCTGCAAAAATAAGCAGGGATTAAGTCAGTGGAAGAAACTTCTGGAGCCCCAAGCAGTTCCTCTTAAAGAAACCACATATGGACTTATTCAGACTCACTCCCTCTGAGCTCTACCACCACAGTAGCAGCTTGAAAGGCACCAATCATGTACAGGGAGAAACTGAAGTGTCTAGCATCAAGGCAAGAGCTGGGGGACAGCTTTCTCCTAGACAGAAAGGTGGGCAAAGGCAATTGTCCCTTTCCTGAACACACAAATTACCTTTGCAGCACATACTGTAGGCTCCAGCAAAGGTGGAAGCAGAGTGGGCTGGAGACACCTGAGGAAAAACTAGGGATAGAGGCTTTGGGAGGAGAACTGAGAAGTAGCTCTTGGGATCCTGGTACGGAGTCATCCCCCATATGGCAGTAACCACTGTGTTTAGGCAGGCCACTCCCCTACAAGTGGCAGCAGCCTGAGGGAAACAATAGCCCCCACCCCAAGAGAGACTCTGCCCTAGCTCTGTGGTACTTCAGCTTCACTGTTGGGTGCAGAATGAGTAGATTAACAACTAAAGTAGTCAGCCACAGAGAGTAGATCCCTGAAAAAGGGAGGGCAGAGTGGACTACAGACACCTGAGGAGAGACTGGGGATGGAGGCTTTGGGGAGAAAACAGAGAGAGTAGCTGCAAGGATCCTGGTGCTGAGTCATCCCCCATATGGCAGCAGCCATTCTGCTTAGGGAGACCACTCCCCTCCAAGCAGCAGCAGCCTAATGGGAAACAATAGCCCAGACCTCAGGATGAATTCCGCCCCAACCTACGGGGCTTAAGCCTGAATGCTAAGTGTGGAGTGACTACATTAACAATGGAAGGTGACAGCCACAGATAGTATATCCCTGGCAGTCTCAGATCAGGCTACTTAAGGTCAGACAGGGTCAACATTTGATATTACCAGAGGGGGATCAAGAAAGAAAAAACTAGTAAATACTAGAGGCCACTGAGATAAAATCCACTGTGGTCCTCCGCATGATTTGCGATATTTTCTTTTCTACCTAGCTTTTTTAACATTCATTTCTTGTCCATCAAGTTTGTACATATTAAGTCACTAGATTTTATACTATAGTTTATTTTTCTCATTTCTTATAATAGCTTTATGTGGGGGGGGGCTCTGCTCTCAGCCCCCCCCCCCCCCCGCCCCGCATCCACCACAGATGAAAATAATGCTACCAAGACATGATCTGCTTGGGGAGGAAAGGTGGTCAGCCTCTCAAAGGAGAAGGGCCACAAGTCCTTACCTCAAATGGAATTTATTAGGTTTGTAACACACAGGGATACAGGTAAAGCTCATCAATCAATATCAGGTGGCAAGCATCAAACAATAGATAACATTTCAAAGAAATCTGAGGATTTAATCTGAGTTAGTGTCTGTCAGGTAAGGGGGTTGCAAAAACTTTAGGAGACATACTCATTTCCTGCCTGGACCATTATCATATGAATGAAAGCACTCTTAGCAAAGCAGGCTTCACAGGACTTGACAAATTCTTTTTTATGCCCAATCACCCTGGAAACTGCTCTAGCTGGCAGAGGGCTGCACCCCCTCCCCGTCAAGATTCAGGTTAAAGTGGATTAGAGCCAGGAAGTGCTTCTCCCAGAGCTTCTCCTAGATGGAAAGGGGACTTGGGCTATGTCAAATAGCCAGGGGTTGGGTGGGGTCGAGGGTCCTTCCCCCTCACTTTGCTACAGCCCCCAAGTCCTTTCTTGATGGCCACCCACAAGTGACCATGTCTGGCATGGGTTGCCTCTCCTCTGAGGGGTCATACCCATAGACTCTGACTAACCGACCAAGTGTTGGGGGCTAGAGATGGCAGAAGCAGTGCTCTTGCCAGGGAGATAAGCTTTGTTTCCTCAGTGGCTCACAGTCCAGAGATTGCTCACTCAGCCTTAGCCACAGGGGGTGGTTACAACTCCTGAAACCAGGCAGAGCGGTTCCCAACAGCTTTATCTCTTTATATCCTTACTAATACTGGCTCATTTGCTGTTCATGGTGTGATTTCAGTGGGGAGAAGTTATTTTTGTGGACATAGGTTTGTTTCCTGGGCTTTGTGGTTTTCTTCAGGCAGCATATGGACAACAGCATACAAGACATGGTGGGCAGAGTGACCCCCATTCAACCAGCTAGAAGGAAGGACCCACCAAAGAAGACCCCAACAACAATCAAAACCCAATTACATCCAGAGAGCCAACATAAATGGCATAAAGCGTCTACCTAGAGAATCAAGTTCAGGAGATCAAGGACACTGCATCACTGAATCTCACAGGTGTTCTACCATAGAAGTTGATACCACAAACTCAGGGAGTCAAAACAAATCAATTTATGAAGGAGAAGCAAACAAAAAGAGTCTCCCAAATAATGGGAAGATAAAGAAACAACCCCCAATCTAAAGGAAAGGAGGAATCCTCAGAAAGAATGCTAAATGAAATAGAGGCAAGTCAACTATCAGATACTGAGATTTAAACAATGGTTATAAGGAGGCTAAATGAGCTCACTGAGAATTACCAAAAACTACATGGAATCTATGACAAACTTACTGCAAACTATATCAGCATGAAAAATGACAAAGAAACAATCAAGAAAAGCCAGGAGGAAATGAAATATAAAATCTCTTAATTAAAAAACATAGTAGAAGGAATCAAAAGCAGGCTAGATGAAGCAGAGGATTGAATCAGTGAGCTGGAGAAAAAGGTAGAAAAAACCTCCCAGAAAGAGCAAGGAAAGGAAAAAAGATGCAAAAAGAATGAAGAAGGGTTAAGGGAACTGCAGGACTACATGAATCATAATAATATCCATATAATAAAGATACCAGAAGGAGAAAAGAAGCAAAGGATAGAATACCCGTTTGAAAAAGGAATGATGGAAAACTTTCCTAATTTGAGGAGAAAGAAAGTCAAACAAATCCAGGAAGCACATAGGATTCCAATCAAGAGGAAACCAAAGAGGTCTACTCCAAGACACATAATAATTAAAAGAGAAAAATTCAAAGATAAAGAGAGAATCTTAAAGGCAGCAAGGAAGAAACAGAAAGTAACACACAAGGGAATCAAGACAAGGCTAGCAGCTCATCTCCCAACAGAAACACTACAAGCCAGAAGGAAATGGCAAGAAATATCCTAAGTAATGAAAAGCAAAGGCCTGCAACCAAGATTACTCTACCCAGCAAGGCTACCAATTAAAATGGAAGGCAAAATAAGGACTTTCCCAGAAAAAAAAGAAAGCTAAAAGACTACACCTCCACCAAACTAGCACTGCAAGACGTGATAAAGGGACTACTTTACAAAGAGGAAGAAAAACAGTGTGTGAGAGAGGAACACAGAAACAAAGGGAGGAAAATGAATAAGTACCTACCAATTAGAACCTTAAATGTAAATGGATTAAATGCTACAATTGAAATACATAAGGTAGTTGAATAGATAAGAAAACATGACCCACACATATGCTGTCTACATCAGAAACACCTCAGAACAAAGGACCTACACAGACCGAAAGTTAAGGGTTGGAAAAAAGTATTCCAAGTAAATGTACAGGAAAAAAACCCAGGGTAGCAATACTTATATCAGAAAAACTAGACTTCAAAACAAACGCCATAAAAAAGAGACACAGAAGGTCATTTCATTATACTCAAGGGAAGAATTCATCAAGAAGACATAAACATTATAAAAATATATGCAGCCAACATAGGAGCACCCAAATATATAAGGAAAATCTTGGGGACTTCAATAAGGATAGAGACAGTCATATACTTATACTAGGGGATTTTAATACCCGCTGTCAAAAATGCATAGAATTTCCAAAGAAAATATCAACAAGGATATTGCAGCATTGAACAATGCCCAAGAGCAAATGGACTTAACAAATATATAACATTTCATCCCAAACAAGCAAAATACACTATCTTTTCAGATGAACATGGGACATTTTCAAAGACCACATTACAGGACACAAAACAAACCTCAACATATTTAAAAAACTGAAATCATATCAAGCATTTTTTTGAACAACAAGGGCCTGAAACTAGAAACTGACTTCAAGGAAAAAACTCAAAAACACTCAAATACATGGAGATTGAATAGCATATTATTAAAAAATGAATGGGTTAATAATGAGAAGAAATCAAAAAAATCTGGAAACAAATGAGAATGAACACACAATAGTCCAAAATTTATGAGACTCAGGAAAGGCAGTTTTGAGACATGAAGTTTATGGAGACACACCCTACCTAAAAAAGATACAAACATTTCAAATAACCTAACCTTGCATCTGCAAGAACTGGAGGAACAACAACAAACAAAGCCCAGAGAAAATAGAAGGAAGGAAATAACCAAGATCAGAGCACAATCAAACAACATAGAGAATAAAAGAACAATTCAAAGGATCAATAAATCCAGAAACTGGTTCTTTGAACATATTTAAAAAATGGACAAGTCTTCCAGCAGATTCATCAGGAAAACAGGGAGGATCTAAGTAAGTAAAATCAGAAGAATGAGGAGAAATCACAAGTGATACCACAGAAATACAAAGGATTTTAAGAAATTAGTATGACAACTATATGCCAAGATATTAGAAAACCTGGGTGAAATGGACAAATTTCCAGAAAAATATAATTTCCCAAAACTGAATCAAGTAAAAGCAGAAAGTTTGAACAGACCAGTAACAGCTGATGAAATTGAAGCAGTAATCAAAAAACTCCTCACACACAAAAGCCCTGGACTGGACATTTTCACAGGAGAATTTTACAAAACATTTAATGAAGAGCTAACCCCTATTCTTCTCAGACTATTCCAAAAATTCAAGAAGAGGGAAGACTCCCAAATTCCTTTTATGAAGACAGCATCACCCTAAACCCAAAACCAGACAAAGAAACAACAAAGAAAGAAAACTATAGGCCAATATTGCTGATGAACATAGACGCTAAAATCCTCAAAAAATAGTGTGAAACCACATCCAGCAATATGTTAAAAAGACCATACACTGAAATGTACTTAGATGCAGAAGATAGGGGTGAGGTAGATGGGATCAGAGCCCAGTTCTTCTTGTGCCCAGCTGGAACACCTAGTTGATCTTCTGAGGAACAGGGTCAACAGCCAATGGCATCCAGCATAGAAGACATTGAAAAACAGACAGTGAAGAGATTGCGCTGGGATGGCAAGGTCCCTGGGATCTGCATAGGGACCCAGGCTGCTGTGGCCTCCAGCCCAGTGCCTGCTGCAGGATATGGGGAGGAGAATTAAATCACCAGCCCCCTGCCATACTAAAGCAGGGAGGGGCAGCCCAGCAACAGGAGGGACTGGGATGCTGGAAGTCACTGGGAGGAATAGGGACGAATAGGGAGACACAGAGAGGCAGTATACATCCACTGGGACTGTGGACAAAGGCACCAGAGAAATTGGGGTGCCAGACCACAATTGGAGAAGGGAGGAATTGGGCCATGTTGGAATCTGACTCAGTCTCTGGACTGGTTGGAAAGTTAGGTTGTGTAAAGCCGTGAGCTTATTAGGAATGGTGGGGAGCTGCTTTGTAAGAAACTCTTAAGCAGCGGCTTGCTCGCCTCAGGGTGATTTCAGCAGCATGTGCCCAGAGACTGAGTAGCTGAGAGGAACTGAACGCCCAAGCTTGTCTCACACTGTGCACCCAGAGCCCGAGTGGCTGAGTAGAACCAGGCACATGAGCTTGTCTTGCACTGCGTACCCAGATGATGAGAGGCTGAGTGGAACAGCATGCCCAAGATTGACTCATACTATGCACCCAGAGACTGAGTGGCTGATTTGAGCTTGGAAGCTCACTGAGGACCTGGGCCGGAGGCTGGCCAACTGTGAATATTGTGGCCTAGACCTAGCCCCATCCTCCCATGGTTTTGAACCATGGGAAGGGAGAAAAGCAAAGCCCAGTCCACCCCTTCCTGTGGCATCCAAGAAGACCAGCAGAACTTGCTGAATAGCTTTAAAGTCAGCAGGAGACTTATTATTTTTTCTTTCCTCTATCTTTTTCCCCCTTTTTTCTTCCCCCAAATGAAACAGTAAGACATGGAGTTACAAAGGGTCCAGAGACAGATCCAAAGAGGGAGCACAAGGCTAACCCCCAAAAATGAGAAACTGAGACCACTGTCATCTTGCTATCCCACAGAGCTGGCATTTTATTATTTATGTGTATTATTATTATTTTTCCATTATTTTACCACTTTTATTTTATTAGTATTTTTAAAATATCTTTTTGTTTAGTTTTTCCCATTTTATTTGTCTATTTAATTGCATTCTGACTGATTTCCCTTATTCTCTCTTTATTGCACCTTAATTTTCCTTCTTTCACTTCATTCATGTTCCAAACACACTACTCTTGATCATGTACTTTCTATTCTGGTTATCCAAATCATATATTTCTCATATTACTGTTGTTCCACTACTATTGTAAATCATTGTTGTTCCATACAATTGTACATACTACACAGCAACCCTTCCTGATCTTAGCCCATATCACTATATTCCTGAGCATTATTATCATTCTGATTAACTCCATTCTCTATCATACTATGCCTACTTTCCATCCTTTATTCTCACTATATCTCCTCACCTAACCTTCCACAAGTGCTCTATTTTCTGGATTCAGCTCACAATCCTCCTCTATTCTAACAAGACTCTTACTTCTCTTTTATCTTTGAAAAAAGTGGCTAGTTGGGTGAAATATCACAGTTAATGCTATACTTATCCAAAGAATCACCTACCTCTTCCCTACTTCCTAGTACTTTAAATCTCAAAAAATACTCTCCTGCTGTCTTAATCTGTTTTGCCTACCCCCTGCCACTGATCACATAAAAGAATAGGTGGGAGCCGCAAACATCAGTATACCTACTGGAGGAGAGAAACCACCAACAAAGGAACAACCAAAAGGTATAAAACCAAGTATAACAACAGCCCACACAAAGAGAAGAAAGGGCAAACCTAGAGCATCTAGACAAGGAGATCAAAGAGACCACACCCCTGTACCCAATGGATTCCTACCTAGAATTCACTCATCAAAGACAGGTAGCAAAGCAAAATATCAGGAAGCATAGAAACAAACAAAAAGAGTTACCTAAAATGGTGAGACAAAAAAAAAAAGAACATGCAATCAAAAAGAATGGAAGACTCTCCACTAAAAGAGCTAAGTGAAATGGAGGTAAAGCAAATTATCAGACATAGAATTCAAAATAATTGTTATAAAGATGCTCAAAGGACTCACAAACAACTACAAGGAACTGAGTGAACACAAGAGTATGAAAAATGAAATAGAAACTACAAACAAAATCCAGGAAGAAATGAACAATAAAACCTCAGAAATACAAAACACACCGGGAAAAATAACAAGCAGGTTGGATGATACAGAGGATTGAATTAGTAAGCTGGAGGACAAAGTAGAAAAAAAACAACAGAAAGAGTAGGAATAGGAAAAGAGACTCAGAAAGAAGGAACAAGTGGTGAGGGAACTGCAAAACAACATGAAATGTAATAATATCCATATAATAGGGATACCAGAGGAGAAGATGAGCAAGGGATAGAAAACCTGTTTGAAAAAGTAATGATGGAAAACTTCTCCAATTTGATAAGAGAAAAAGTCACACAAATCCAGGAACACAGAGAATCCCAATCAAGAGGAACTCATAGAAGCCCACTTCAGGAGAGTTCATCATGAAAATGGCAAAATCCCAAGACAACGAGAGAATCTTAAAGGCAGAAAGGGAGAAACAGGAAGTAACATACAGTGGAGCCCCAATGACACTAGTAGTGGACTTCTCAATGGAAACACTCTAAGCCAGATGAGAACAGTAAGAAATATTCCAAATTATGAAAACCAGAGGCTTTCATCAAGACTACTCTATCCAGCAAGGCTCTCAATTAAGATGGAAGGCCAAATAAGGAGTTTCCCAGACAAAAGAAGTCTAAAAGAAAACACCTCCACCAAACCACCTCTGCAAGAGATGCTAAAGAAAATGCTATATGAAAAAGAAGAAAAAGAATGAGAGAGAGAGAGGAACACAAGTACGAAAAAATGGAAACGAATAAGTACCTATTAATAATAACCTTAAACATAAATGGATTAAATGCTCCAATCAAAAGACACAGAATAGATGAATGGATAAGAAAGCATGACCCACAGATATGCTGCCTCCAGGAGACTCACCACAGGACAAAAGACCTACACAGACTAAAAATGAAGAGCTGGAAACAAATTTTCCAAGCAAATGGACAGGGGAAAAAAGCCAGGGTAGCAAAACTCGTATCAGAAAAAATAGCCTTCAAAAAAAGGGACATAAAGCAAGTCCCAGAAGGTCACTTCATAATACTCAAGGGAAGAATCTATAAAGATATAAACATTGTAAATATATATGCACCCAACATAGGAGCACCCAAATACATAAAAAAAATTGGAGGACTTCAAGAAAGATATGGACAGCAACACAAATACGGTAGGAGATTTCCACACCCCATTGTCAAAAATGGATAGATCTTCCAAACAAAATATCAACAAAGATATCGCAGCATCAAAGAATGTCCCAGATCAAATTCATTTAACTGAGATATAGAGAGCCTTTCATTCCAAAGAAGCAGAATATACATTATTTTCAAATGCACATGGAACATTTTCAAAGATATACCACATGAAGGGACACAAAACAAGACTGAACAAATTCAAGAAAATTGAAATTATATCAAGCCTTTTCTCTGACCACAAGAAACTGAAACTAGAAACCAAACTCAAGGACAAAATTCAAAAACACTCAAACTCACAGAGATTGAATAGCATGCTATTAAACAATGAATGGGTCAAGAATGGGATTAGGAAAGAAATCAAAAAGTTTCTGGAAACAAATGAAAATGAATGCACAAGACCACAAAACATATGGGACACAGCAAAGGCAGTCCTGAGGGGAAAGTTCATACTGATACATGCCTACCTAAAAAAGATAGAAACATTTCAAACAAACAACCTAACCCTACACTTAGAAGAACTCAAGGATCAACAACAAAGACAACTGACATCAAGAAGGCAGGAAATAAGCAAAATCAGAGCAGAATTAAATGACATAGAAAGTAAAAGCACAGTCATAAGAATCAATAAATCCAGGAGATGGTTCTTTGGAAAGGTAAACAAAATCAACAAGCTTCTAAGCACACTTATCAAGAAAAAGAGAGAGAGGACCCAGATAAACACAATCAAAATGAAAGGGGAGAGATTACAACTGACACCACAGAAACACAAAGATTTGGAAGAAATTACTATGAAAAACTATATGCCAAGAAATTTGAACACCTAAGTGAAATCGACAAATTTCTAGAAAAATATAATCTTCCAAAACTCAGTGAAGAAGAAGCAGGAAGCCTGAACTGACCAGTAACAGCAGAAGAAATTGAAGTAGTAATCAAAAAACTTCCAACACACAAAAGTCTTCGACCTGATGCTTTCATGGAAGAATTCTACAAAGCATTTAAGGAACAGCTAACCCCATCCTTCTAAGATTATTCCTAAAATCTAAGAAGATGGAAAACTCCCAAACATTTTTTAATGAAACCAGCATGATCCTGATCCCAAAACCAGATAAATACATAACAAAGAAAGAAAACGTCAGGCCAATATTTCTAATGAACACGGATGCTAAAATCCTCTAAGAAATACTGGCAAACCACAAATGACAATACTTTAAAAAGCTCATACACCGTGATCAAGTGGGATTTCTCCCAGGGATGCAAGGATGGTACAATATTCGCAAATCAATGAACATAATACATTACATAAACAAAACAAATGACAAAAATCACATGATCATATCAATACATGAGGAAAAAGCACTTTATAAGGTACAACACCCATTTATGATAAAAACACTCAGCAAAGTGAGAGTAGAGGGAACATACCTCAACATAATAAAAGCCATATACAAGAGACCTATAGGCAACACCATACTCTTGAGTGAAACTAAGAGATTCCCCACTAAGTTCAGGAACAAGACAAATTTCTCCACTTTCACCACTTCTATTCAATATAGTATTGGAAGCCCTGGCCACAACAATCAAACAAGAAAAGGAAATAAAAGACACCCAAATTGGAAAAGAGGAATCAAAACTGTCATTGTTTGCAAATGACATGATAGTGTACAAGGAAAATCCTATAGAGTCCATCAAAAAACTACTCAACCTTATAAATGGATTCGGCAAAACAGCAGGACACAAAGTCATTATTTAGAAATCAAATGCATTTTTTGTATACCATCAATGAAATATCCGAAACAGAAATCAGGAACAAAATCCCATGTGATATAGCAACAAGAAAAATAAAGTACCTAGTAATAAACCTAACCAAGGAGGTAAAAGACCTATACTCAGAAAATTACACAACACTAAAGAAAGAAATTAAGGAAGACACAGAGAAATGGAAGTATACCATGCTCATGGACTGGAAGAATTAACAT
>PVKM010001695.1:0-73814 GCA_004027735.1 Carollia perspicillata
GTAACCAATGCTGTCATATAGCAAAGCTTTTAGAGATCCTTAAAGTCCCACAGCACAAAGTGACATGTAGGTCAAAACTGTGCCCTCCTCTCTGGGTCTGGAGCTTCAGGAGACGGGCTGGGGCTGCCTCTTAACCCTTTATTTCTATCTCATAGTCCATAACTACTCCTAGCCAAACCCCACATCTGCTCAATTTCAAATATAAGTTTCTGGTGCCGTTTGAGGTTGTTTTCTCCCATTGATGCATTTTAATGGACAACATGGGAGGAAGCTGAGCCAAGCAAGGGCTTTATGCCCTTGAACTCCGATACACTCTTCCTCAGAATTCTTTAAGGTTTATTCTTTGCTTGTTTTTTTTAAACAAGCATGGCTCAAAATGGAACAGTTCTTTCTCTAAAAGTTTGAAACAGATTGGCAGGTCAGCCATGACTTGGCAGTTGGAAACTCAATAAAATAGCATTCAGACAGGCTGACCATGAATCAATCATTCTGGTGTGTGTTTTGTTTTGCTTTTTTTAAGTAAGGAAAAGAAGCTGACAGATTTTCTTTCAAATCCATGCCTGATGTCTTTGATTATTTCTTCTCCCTTTTCTTTCTCAAGGGAATGAAGGGCAGAAAGGGTCAGTAGGAGGTGAGCAATTCATTTTTGATTTCTTTTAAATGGCAATTACCCTCCCAAAAAAAAACAGTCTAAAAGTAACTTTTGAAATGTTTTTGAATTGAGAGGAAAAGTTAGTAGATGCCATGGACTGAACTGAATTGTGTCCCCTTCCCACACATGTGTATGTGGAGCCCCAACCCCCGACCCAGTGTGATGAGGTTAATCAAGGTTAACTGAGGTCATAGGGTGGGGCCCTAGCCTGATAGGGCTGTAGCCTTATCAGAAAAGAAAAAGCTCGCTCTCTCCCTCTCTCTCTCTCTCTCTTCCTTCCCCTCTCTCTCTCCTCCCCACCCCCTTCTTTTCTTCTCTCCACCATAAAAAGACAAAGTAAGAAGGCAGACATCTGCAAGCAAGGAAGGAGGCCTTACCAGAAACTGCCCCTGCTGAGGCCTTAATCTGTGATCCAGCCTCCAGAACTGGGAGAAAATAAGCTTCTGGTGTTTAAGCCCCTCAGTCTGTGATTTTTTTTTTTTTTTTTTGGCAGCTTGAGCTGACTAACGTATTAGCAAACTACAAAAGAATAACCATGAGCACTTTCCTAGAGCACAGATCTCACCTTTTAACAAAGGAGGTGGACAATGAAAAGGATTTCCAGTTCTACTGTTGCTTTTTTATGCAGTAATTTTATGCCGAATGTGCACGTTGCCTTCTTTAAAATAATCTCAGCATACAAATTGTCTTGGGTAAGCATGTGGGTGTTGCCAGAAGGTATAAAAAGGATTCGAAAGACTAGAAAAATAGCAACTATGTGATTTATGTTTTAAAGCACAGAATTCCAAGATGATAGTCCTAAAAGGAAGCCAGTAAAAATTCACTCCAAGTAAACCTCACAACACACTTGGCTGCATTCTGCAGAAAGCTGCTTTCTGAAAACCTTTCTGTAATTCCAGTTTGCTTTATCAAAATTGGGAGCTGATAGGTTGACGGACATCTCGTCTCTTCTATGTGACACCACACGTAAAGTGTGGACCAGCCCTTGACAGCCCGCTGTCAGGCCAGGAAGCCATGTCCAAGGCCACTGGATAAGCATAAGCCATCTTTGGGTAAAGGACAGCCTGGGAGGGAGGGACCGCTTCTCCAGGCAGGGAACACGTCTAGGGAAATTTGCACCAGGAAGGAAAGTGGGGAAGGCAGGGGGGTTTATGGACATGACCCTTAGAGCAACACTGCCAATGCCTGGAAGAGCCGTGCTTGGGATTCAGGCCACCTTAAACCAAGCAGTTTTCCAAAATTGCATTCAAATATGTAGTTTCCGTTGAACTCTAGAGTAAATTGATATCCTAAAGAACAGAAAACAGCACAAACATGGTTGCCCATTTTGTGAGAGGCTAATACAAATTAACGCTGGGAATGTTTATAAATATTATTTAAATACATATAGTTTATATTTATAAGAGCATGTGATATATGTGTGAAAAAATACTGGACATGTATGTATGGGAAGGGCAGTTAATTACTAGATTCATGTATTTAATGGTTCTTTTTGTTAAATGCCAGTCTGCCTTTGGGAAGTGGCATGGCATGTAGTCAGGTGCCCAAAAGTTACATACATTCAAGATGTGTGATCTAAGTACTGATTCATCAACACTTACCAAATGCAGCAGTCACGGGGATGTTAAGTACAACACAGGGAATATAGGCAGCAGTAGTGTGATGACTGTGCATGGGGCCAGGTGGGCATTAGGCTTATGGGGGCGGGGAGGTCCTGAGTAAATTACATAAATGTCTAACCGCTGTGCTCTACACCTGAAACTCATATAAAATAATAATATTGAATGTCAACCGTTATTGAAAAATAAGTAAAATTTAAAGTAAAAAAATCAAGGATCCTTCATTTTGCAAGGCATTCATGTGATTCCATTTGGTAAATGTGCCTTTTATTCCACATTACAATATAGAGTTGTACAGACCATTTGACATTTCTTGGCGTACAACCTCTTTGCAAGGGTGCGTTATAGCTCAGCAGCTGCTACTGATACTCTCTTGACTCATTACAACTTCCAAAGTGCTCCCCGGTCAGCTGTCTTGGGGAAATGTCACCCTCCATAATACTTCCAGCTTGAGAGAAGACAAATACAGGGGCTTGACAACTTGATTACTTCTGGTGACGCCCGGAAGGCACCAGAAGTACTCTGATAAACAATGTATAGAGAGCCAGAGCTCACTGACATTTCTGCCCCGACTCCCCGCCCAGGAAACAGGACCTCCGCCGCTGTCCCTAGGGAGGTGGTGGCGTACACTCAGCTCTGCCCTCCCAAGATGTCTGCACTGCCGTTTCCTTTTCCACCTGGGTCACCCCTCAGCTAACGACAGTGCCCCTCCCCTCCTTGTTAAGGGAAAAGCTCGCTGCAGATGCCCTGGATGCCAAAACCATGGGCCAGTCCCTCGAGCCACGAGCTGGCTCGGGTGGAAAATGGGGAAGCATAATACGCCTTAAGGGAGGGCAAAACTGATGAGAAGGGTGGTGCAGCCCAAATGTAGCCATAAAAAGTAAAACATTCAAGTCCTTAAAAAGAAATGGAGTGCATGTCTACCAAAGAGGATGGAGTTAAAAGACAAAATAAGTTGGTGTGCTGTGGAGCAGGGCACCCTTGCGGCCAGCTCATCTCTAGGAGGGACGCTGGGAAAACTTCCATCTTGGTGGTGTAAAGGGTTTGTTTTTCAGAGAAAGGCTTATGTTTATCTTTGAGACAGGTAGTCCTGAATTATGGAAAAGCAATTCGAGTAGACTCCTTCGGTTAACCAAGTTAAATATTCACACATTCTCGGGGAAACTGTGAAGTCATCATGAACAGAAAGGCTGATGATTTATACTGAGTGGGTGTTAGTTTACTCATTTAACATTTTTCCTTATACTATACGTTCCATACTGATGTGAACCAAGGTGGTCTCCGTAGTCTGGCGAGTGCTGGGAGTGAGGGCCACAGGAGGCTAGCCCTGCAGTGACCACAGATTCCCCACCCGGGGGCAGAGGTGCAGCAGGAGGGTGTCATCATGCTGAGCTTGCACAACTCTGGTCAAGGAAAAAGCCCTCTCCCACTCCCTTCCAGTCCCTGGGTGGAGGTGGGACCAGATGCCTGCCACTTGTGATCCTGGAGGTCCACTTGGCAGCAGGGGGAGGTGCTGTCCTGTCAGTCTAGCCTGGGAAGAGGACAGGATTGGCTGGGGTGCTGGACCCTCCTGGAGCACTCAGAAGTTTGGGCCAGAAGATTTAAACCTCGGGAAGGGAGAAACGCGCTGTTGGATCCACTGTGCAGGCTTTCTGGCTGGTGCATTGCAGGACTGTTTTGGCTCTGGAAGCCCTGTGGCCAATGGTGGCGGCAATCTCACAGGCAGACCTCAGGAAGCCGGACTGCAGCTGGGAACAAGCTAAGCCACCTGGATGATCGTGCAGCGGCCGCCTGCAGTTGCTGAGGGACAGGATTGTTTTAAGAATTTTTTTATTGTTGTTCTCCCTTGCTCCCCCTCCCCCTCCTGCAGCCAATCCCCACCCTGTTGCCCATGGTCATTTATGCCTGTTCCTTGACTAGACCCTTCCCCTTCTTTTAAATGGGAGAAGGAACTCTGGGTGCAGCCTTGGACTGGTCTGGCAGAGGGTGAGGGGTTTTCCTCTGGGTTTTCCGGAGGCCGTGGGCTTTGAGGCAGGAGCCTGCCATCCTCTCAGACTGTGTAGCGTTTGAATAAAAGACCTGTTTCCTTTTCTCACCAAACCTGTGCCTCCGCAATGTGCCTATGGGTGGCGATAGGCAGCCAAACCCCGCTTTCGTTCAGTAACAGTCTGTCCATTCACCATGCCCTCCTGTGGCCACACAGCACAGGGCCCCGCACACAGTAGGCCTTCACATACAGCGGGATGTGTACACAGATGAATAAAGCATAAATGACTGATGTTCTGCACATAACTTACAAAGTAGGAGAGCGGGGCTAACCCACCCACAGTGCTTGCTATGTGAATTGGTTAGTTCCCATTAGAGACGTATTCATTCATTAAAATATTAAAATGAAATAAATGTGAAAGATAGACTCTAATGAAACAAATGTTGAGGATACACTTAGAACAATACTTATCTAAGAGATTAAATTCTGTCTTCCGCTGCTCTGGTGTCTTAAATTCAGGAATAATTATTCATATTTCCATGGTACAGTGGCATCACGAAAGGTCACTTCTGTGGCAGTTGCTTCACAATAAGCCCTTTTCTCCCCTTTTATTGGACTCAGAAAGCTGTGTTTGTGCTAGTTACCACTGAACGGGCACTTTGTAATTAATGTTTTTATATGTATATTGTTGTCATTTCCAGGGTTTCATAAATCAGGGCAGCTGACAACAGAAGAAAACACTTGAGGACAAATGTCTTCTCTCATTATCTTGCCACGATTTCTGAAACTGTCTTTCACCAGAAGTCATTTTTATAATAACATGGATTTATTTTCAAAATAAAATCTTCAAGTTTCAGCTGTCAAAATGGGCTGTTTCCTTGAGCCAATTCCTCAGAGCCCTGTTACAGGAGGAGTGTGGATCCCAAGCAGGCCCTTTCATCCAAAGTCTCCATTTCCCCATCTGTCAAACTCAGATTTTTGTGAAGAAAACCCACCTTAAAGAGGTGTTTTAGGGTTGAACGATGTGATGTCTACCACGCTGGTGCACAGTGCTGGCATCTTGAATGTGTTCGGTGAGCATTAGGTGACCTTGGCCGTGACCACTGCCTTCCCTCTTCTTGCATCTACTTCTTACATAATACCAGGTGCCTCTCTAAGCACTGGACAGGTTTGACTCCTTGAAGCCTCATGTTACTTCTCTCAAGTACCATTGTTATCCCCAATATACATAGGAGGACAGTGGGACACAGAAAGACGGGGTGACTTGCCTGGACTCACACAGCCGGTAAATTGCAGAATTAGATTTTAGGTCCAGGCCGTCAAGCTCCATTTATGTGGTGTCTTATATACAAATGAAATCCATATATTTGCATATGTAAAAGAAACGTACCTGCCCTATTAGCTTAAATCAATGCACAGCGTAAGATTCTAAAGGAAGTACAGCTATCATCTGTAAAGGAAAGTTAGGAGAAGTGGCTCGGTGCTCTGTGCTTAGACAAGGCCTCTGCGACTGCTTTGTCACTGTGAGCACCCCTCCAGCAGTTTTCGTGTTCTGTCACATTATGTACATTTCCATAGAGTTACTTAAATGCAGCAGCTTCATAATCTTTACGTCCGTATCTGTAACTCGAATATTTACACAGAATGTTCTTTGACTAGAAGCCAGGTTTTTCATTTCAGTATCTACTGCAGCTTGATACTTAATGTTATAAAAATTTGTTAGTGTAATTTTCCCGACAGCTTAAAATGATTTAAACCACAGAACAGCCTTCACAGGATGAGATGTATAATCGATGAATTACATTGTCAAGGAAGGAAGAGGGTGGGAATCCAGCCTGGTGCCGCTATTATAGAATGCGGTATGGAGTTTCCTCAAACAATTAAAAATAGATCTGCCTTTTGACCCAGGGATTCCACTTCTTGGAAATTTATCTGAAGAAACCTGCAACACGAATTCAAAAGAATACATGCACCACTGTATTCATTGCAGCATTGTTTACAGTAGCCAAGACTTAGAAGTAGCCCATCAGCAGATGAGTGAATAAAAAGGTGTGGGACATTTACATAATGGAATACTACTTTGCCGTGAAAAAGAAGGATACCTTACCTTTTGCAAGAGCATGAATGGACCTGGAGAGCATTATGCTAAGTGAAACAAGCCAGTCAGAGAAAGACAAATATCATATGATTTCACTTATATGTGGAATCTAATGACAAAATAAGCTAACAAACAAAATAAAAACAGACTCCTGGATACAGAGAACTGATTGATGGTTGCCAGAGGGGAGGGGGTTGGGAAGCTGGGTGAAAAGGAGTTAAGTAAAAAACCCTCCCCTCATAGACAGACAATAGTACTGTGATGACCAGAGGGAAAGGGGGCAGGGGGGCTTGAGGAGGGTAAAGGGGGACAAATGGTGATGAAGGAGACTTGATCTGGGGTGGTGAACACACAATACAATATACAGACGTTATATTATAAAACTGTACACTTGAAACCGGTATAATTTTATTAACAAAGCCCCCCCAATAAATTCAATTTAAGAAAATGAGGTTAACAGATTTTAGACGATCAACTCCAGCTCACAAAAAAAAAGAGAAGAAAATAGGGGTGCTGTTCATAACCTGCTTTCTTCACACTAGATCATGGATGTTTTTACATGCCAGTAAATAAAACTTTTTAATGACAAAAAAAGATCAAAGAAAGGAGGACGACTTCTAAAGACACATGTGAACAGAAAATGCTTCAATCAGTAAAAGAGAAAAACTATACAACCTACCTTTCTTCTATACTTCAATATCTTAAAAAATAAAATTGGGATGGAAGTAAACTCACTCATTTTCATAGAGCATTGTCAAAAACTGAGGGTATCTGTGATTGATCCTCTCTTGGGTACTTCTGGGTACTGGGCCAATACCCAGCAATTATTACGCCATTTTCGACAGATGTGTAATGGAAATTTTCAGGCTGCAATCCTGTCAGGTGTTTATATACTCTCACTGGAGGGGAGAATATGACAATGAGATTCCCTGTTATATACCGACGGTGGGGTACTGCTGAAACACAGATCCAGGAATAGTCTCTAAAGTAATCTACGTGTTGATTGCACACTAGACAGAGCCTCAGCACAGGCATAGAAGAGAGGAAAGACACCAAAAGAGGAAAGACGCTATTGATTCGGCCCTTTTTAAATGGCCATTCTACATCAGACAATGATGGACTGCAGCTACAAAAGGTGAGACCATGATTTCCAAGGTCTTGCAGAAGAAACACGAAGAGAAGCCAGTGAACAGAAAATCCGCGTGTGACGCGAGAGATACTCTGATGGAAGCAGGCAGAGTTTTCTCACAGAGGTCTGGGAACCAGACAAGTTCAAGGCCACGGAAGGTGTCATGCTAACGTGCTCAGAGTTTAGATTTTTATCCTGAAGGTTATTTGGTACTAAGAATTTGAAAGGAAGAAATCCCCTTAATCAGATACGAATTTGGGTACCATTGGTTGGACTCTGGATTACATCAGGGGATAATGTAGGTAAATAGGGAGGATGTTGGCAGCTTGAAGTGCTGTTAAAATGGTCTGCAATGAACAATCGAGTCAAGCTGAAGGCATGACTAGACTCAGGCAGGGTCACAGAAATGATTAGAGGCTGATTACAGAAATATGTAGGGGGCACAATCAGGACTCGGGGATGGATCAGGTGAGACAGGTGAAGGAGAGGACAGCAGGGTAGATCTAAAGATACAAGAATTGAGGGAGTAAGCAAACTGCGGGTTGGTCAGTGCAAAGAGGAGAAAAAGCTATGCGGCCTGGAACATCTAAGTTTGAAGAATTGATGAGACAAGCAATAATAATGCTCCCTTAGTAATAATTGAATATATGGATCTGGAGCTCAATAAAGAAGTACAAGCCAGAGGTCAAGATTTGGAAGTCATCGACTTATTTAGGCTCTAAATGCTGCCAAGAGAGCATACGAGTTTGCACTGGGAAGATGAGGAGCGTGAAGAGAGAAGTCAAGAACCCAGTGAACCCCAGAGAGCACTAATATCTTAAGAACAGACAGGCAAGAAAAGGCTGGAAATTTTTTATGAAGAAGCAGCAAAAGAAATCAGAAGGAAATCGAAAGAGCATGTTGCCAAAAAACTCTCTCCACTCGGCTTCCAATAGGACAGTTGTAATTAATCAACAAGGGCAAATCCTACAGCACTTTAAGATATCCAAAGGACTAAATGTCTTCTCCAAGGTTATTGAACACAACAAAGAATATGGCTTTTATATGGATGGGCTTGCTTTATTTGTATAGAGGCTCAAATTTTTTTCAAGACGCACCCTTCTGTCTTTGGTGGGCACAGATGGCAGTCTGGGGCTCTGGGGAGCACGTGGTGATGGGGAAGAACAGCACCGCAGAGCATGATGCAACCTCTCCTGAGATCCAGGCAGCCATGGCTCACTCTCCTGCAACTACCCTCTCCGTCCTTCTTCCACCTTGTCAAACCTTTTTCCAACACAAAGGGCCAGATTGCAGAGATACTCACTTCCCTATCTTGTACTCAGCTAGGGATGGAATATAATCCAATGATGGCCAGTAAACATCAAGGAAAGTTATGAGAGGGGTCCTTTGCCAAAGAACTTCCACTGTGAAGAAAGGGTGGATTAGTTGAAAGAATTAAACAAAACAAACAAACAAAAACCCCTCATTGACACGGATATCAGTATAGCGATTACCGAAGCAGTGGGGCGGCGGGGGGGCGGTCAAGTAGAAGAAGGTAAAGGGGGATAAATGGTGATGGAAGGAGACTTGACTTGGGGTGGTGCACACACCATGCACCACGCAGATGATGTGTTGTAGAATCATATATATGAAACCTACATAATTTTATGAACCAATGTCACCCCAATAAGTTCAATGAAAAAGCAAAATAAAATTAAAAAATGAGGTTCGTAGAATCTTCAGTGCAGCTCCCCATCCTGCCCCTTTAGCCTTGTTCTCGGAAGACGTGACGCTGAGAGCTGCTGCTACAGTCACCTTGGCCATCAGTGCAGCTCTCGGGGACGTAGCGAGGACAGCAGGGCCTGCAGATTGAAGGAAAGTGGGCCCTGGGTAACATTATTAAATGCCCAAGATGTACTTAAAAACACTTAAAAACACTCTGGACTTCTAGTTATGTGAGAAAATACTCACCCTACATGATTTAAGTCCATCTGAGTCAGATGTTCTGTTACTTACAGCCAACAGCATTGCAAGTGAGGCACCCTTTATTCTCAGAGGCCAGGATAATGGTGTTATTTAAACATAAATGGAATACAGCCACTTGCTCTGGACAGGAATGAATAGAATGCTACTTCTGAAAAAAATCAGACTGTGCAATTGTCTAAGAAACATGATAATTTATTTTCATATTATAACGAAAATGCATATTTTGGCAAAGGCAGTTGAAGCATACAAACTGAAGTATCTGTCACATTCATGAGAAGCTTAAGATGAATGGTGCTGGGAAATTCTGGACAAAATTCAAGTTGAGATGCAGCAAATTAATAAGCTCTACACTTAGCTATTGTTCCATTTCCACTGGAAAAGAACAGAGAGACGTGTCAGGAGAACAGATTAGGATATACAAACAAACTTCTCCCCATGCCTCAGCGTGAGGTTTGAGGTCAGGTGTTTGTTTCTCTGCCCTATTTGTGCTTTGAAATTTTCCCCACAGAGTGCTTAGCAGTACACATGTCCATACTAATGCGCTTGGAGAGACCCGCAAATGAAACCATGGGGCCAGAATTGAACACAGAAAGAAACCAAGTAGATGCACATAACCAGAGCCAAAGCTTCTCTCCGGCAGGGACCAGCCAGGTGAACAGGGCAGAAAACCGGCAGCTTACTTCATCTTGCCACATCGGGAGATCCTTCAGAGCAAGGTAGGAGTCCGCAGCTTCCAGAGGGTCCTGGGAGCATTGCTTTTCATCCCTAAAAATCCTCTTTGTTCTCAGGGCTACAAAACTAGCAAGGAGTGGCCAGTAGGTGCAGAAAGCATCAGCGAATGTCACCGGTACTAACCTATTATATCCGAGTCCGCAAACAAGAAAGTTCTCATAGTAGATGTTAACTGGAGTCCTTTTTGGAGAGTGAAGATACGGGCTTTGACAGAATCTATTCTTACAATGCTCGCAGTCCATTTTCTAAAGCGCTGAGACGGGCGCCTATGGCTGTGGAGTGACACAGGATTCCCTGAGTGTGTCTGAAGGCACAGGTGGCCTTCCCTGACCTTCCTTTCCTCCCGCCACAACTCAGCTCTCTGGGCCACAAGGCAGAGGCTATCAGCCGCGTGTCTTCCCTGGGACTTTAGCCAAGTCATCATGGCTTTTCCCGAATGCCTGAAAACACGTCTATTGCCTGAAATATTTTTCATTCATTCAAGACTTATCTGTTTCCATTTTGCTCATGAGATTCACAAACTACACCAGCAACCATAGAGCTTCTGGGACAATAATTAGGGTGACGGGAGACTGCAACGTGGTTACAAAGAATGGAGACACAGGGTGCACAGTCGGTCTCCCCAGATGCCGGCAAATAGCCACTGCGTTTATCTTCCATATAAGATGTTACTAGTTGGCTTTGATTGTGAGAAATATGTTGTCTTTGTCTGGAATCAGTG
This sequence comes from Carollia perspicillata, assembly GCA_004027735.1. Lineage (NCBI taxonomy): Eukaryota > Metazoa > Chordata > Mammalia > Chiroptera > Phyllostomidae > Carollia > Carollia perspicillata. The sequence continues at coordinate 10,904 of PVKM010001695.1, forward strand.
GTACTGTTACCTGCTAAGCAAAGAGCTTGTGGACTGAACAGAAAGATTCCCCAATGGTGAATGCGTTTCAGGATTCTGAGGTAAGAGGGTTCGGAATTTCAAGTTTAATAGTGATCCTCTTCCAAAGGCAAAGCTACAATTTGAATAAATCCACAAGCTGAGCGGAAAACCATCATTATTTTTAAGAAGCATAATCAGAAAGTAAGTGGGTTAGCATTGTATCAAGTAAACCAGAGATTAGCACCTTGAACGGGTTCCCTACACATTGGGCGCTAGAAAAACAAACATTCAGAGCAGCCTTTGGTGCCAGGAAACCCTCAAGGTTGTCCATTTCAGTGCCTACTTTAGGAGCAAGTAGCCCTTATTGTGATGGTGGCAGCTTCTCAAGCTCCCTTCATCCAGGGCACCTAGTCAAGAAAAGTCTCCCCTTGCGTGGTTTTGAACGGGTGTATTTGATTCAGCTATCGTGAAAACATTTTCGACTGATTATTCCTTGATAGTGCATTAGAGTAACCAAGGTGCTATCCCCTTTTCAGTAAGACCTGAGTAACTAGAGCCACCCTGCATATAAATTCCCTTTTAACGTGGGCACGCCGACTCACCAGTCTAGAGCTGTTGCCACACACACAGGAAAAGCGAGGCTCCAACGGCGTGACCCGCACCATGTGGTACAAGAGCCTTCACGTTCTCCTCTCGGGTGTGGCTAACATTGCCACCTGCAGCCATACTTATCTCAAAGATTGTAAAGAGACGTATTAACACCAGGGGCCCCCAATCCCAGGCCATGGACTGCTACCGGTCCGGGGCCTGTTGGGAACTGGGTCGCACGGAAGGAGGCGAGCTTGAATGTAATGCCCTCGAGTCATCCCCAAATGCCCCCCACCCCCACTTCGGTCTGTGGAAAAATTGTCTTTCGTGAAACTGGTCCCCGGTGCCAAAAAGTTTGGGGACCGCTGACTATGTCTGGGACAGATTTACACTGAAAATAGTATTCAATGTTTATCTGAAGTCGACATTGAACTGAGTGCTCTGTATTTTATCCGGAGGCTCCACTTATTTGGCCTTGTCCTGAGAGACTGTGGTAAATACATATATATATTTATGTATATACACACACACACAAGTATATATGTAATTTTGTATTATATATAAACATATGTGTGTAATCATGCACATATGTATATATGTGTGTAATTATACATATGTGTGTATAATTATATACCTATATACACATTATATGCATGTGTGTGTGTGTATACACACATACAGGGTCCGGCAGAAGTAATGCCTGCTTAAGTGTGGCTGGTAGGGTAATAATATGGGTGTAATAATTTGTAGTTTTAATGTGAACATTTCACCTAAACTGTCCTATGGTGTGCTTCATAATATTGTTATGTTACAGAATTACATATTTATGATTTTGTAATCAAGAGGGGCATTATTTGTGACGGACCCTGTATATTTACCAACATTTGTTTGAGCTAGATACAGAATTAAGAAAAGTCCGCAAGGCAGCCTGATGTGAAGCCGGCGCTGAATTCCTGCGGCGAGGGGAAGAACGGCATGGACGCCAGGTGGTGGTGGTTGGAGAAACCGGAGAGGACGGCGGATGGGGAAGCTACTCAGAGAGCTGGGAGGGGGCGAGCCCCAGTGCAGGGGGACGAACCAACCCCACGCACACGGCAGCCGGCCCTTCCCACACACAAGAGCAGGGGAGGGTGGATAGACACCTAAATAAATTTGCACACATAATGGTTGAAAGTTTTGTCTAGATGGTTAATTCCTCATGGGCAGAGGCTGTGTTTTTCGCTAAATGCCTGTCATGTAGTTGGCACTCACTAACCACCTGTTAAACTAAACGGGCCACCTTTTCACCGAGTGGAGGGGAAAGGGGTGCACTTCAGGCTGGGATGAGACAAGAGATGAAGGCTGGGAATCGCCACCTGGGGAAACTGGAGAGCGGCCCGATGGAGAACACACCGAAGGCTTCCCCACTGCCTGCGGGTTGAGGGGGACCCACACGTGACCAGTCATAGGAAGTGACAACGCTGTTCTGACAAGTGTGCTTCGCTGTGGTGTGTACCTCCCAGGCTTCCCAAGTCCTGGGAGTGTAATTCCCACCACCAACTTGCAAAAGTTTTCATTCTCTGACAGGATGTTTTCAAAAAGGTGGGACTTTCCCAGATGAATCCCTGTAACTCTTATTTTCCATCTCTGAAAGCAGTTCTTCCAAAAGAAGTCATGCCATGTGACAATCAAGCATTTTGAAAACAACACTTAGGGAACTTTCTACTCAGTTAGCTCTTGACAGTGACCCAGTTGTGAACAAAGGGAGTACGGAGCACAGACCCAAGAAAAATAATCAACTGTTTTGCTTTCCAGAAGGCACAGAGAGAGTCTTTTGAGTATAATAAGCAGTTCTAAGGACTAGAAAGATGGATGCTTCAAGCCTTGGACAGGCCTCAGTACTTTAGTCTGCACACTTGCAGTATTTCCTCAACTAAGTCAAGAGGACTTCATCACCTGAGACACAAACCGAGAGAGAACTGGTCTTTTTGAAAATCCCGTAAGTCTCATCAAAAGCCACTGTTAACTTAGGGTAAGGTAGTGTTTACAGAAGCTTCCTTTTTAAATAGAAATACATGTTCTCCCAGGTTACAGAGAATGTCATGACCCATTAATAGTGGCTCAGACCTCACTCATTTGATAAGCAAGGAGAAGATTCCTGAGAGTGAGGACAGGTACATTGTGAGGAGAGGGTGAAGGCGGAAGACAAAGAAATCCAGAGCTTGAGCAAGGCATGCTGATGGGTGCTGTGGCCTGAAGTCAGATCCCCCGAATGTACGTGTTGAAGCCCTAAGCCTCAATGTGACTGCATTTGGAGACAGAGCCTTTGGGGGGTGATGGTGCTTAAAGGAGGTCATGAGAGGGGGGCCCTAGTCTGATAGGAATGGTGTCTTTCTAAGGATAGAGGGACATGCCAGAACTTGCTCACTGCCTCCCACTCTCCCCCACTTGCTCCCCCACCCCTCTCCCTGGAAGGGCATGGTGGGAGGGTAGGCTATGTGAGGACACAGGGAGAAGGGGGCCACCTGCAAGCCAGGAAGCGGTCTCACCAGAAACCAACTCTGTGGTACCTTGACATTGAGACTCCTGCCTCCAGAACCGGGAGATGGCAGGTGTCTGTTGTTCAAGCCCCTCATTGTGTGACATCTTGTTACAGCAGCCTGGGTAGACTAATACAATGTGAGACCGTGAGAACCCGGAAAACACAAGCCAATCCCTAGCTTCAAAGAACAGGAGATGGGATGACAGAGAAAGGCCATAACATGAGGGGAACATCAAGAAGAAGGGAAATTTTTCCACAACTTGGCTGAGGTATCAGCTGATTGTGAGTGATAAATAGATTAATGGTCTTCTTCTGGGGCTGAAAGTTTCACTGTTAAAAAAATCACAGATATGTAGGACCTTGTATATTTTGGGTAAATATGCTATTTTAAGATGAGTTTAGTGGTATCTATATAATAAGGAAAAACTCCAAAGGTTTTTTTTATTTTTATTGTTGTTCAACTACAGTTGTCTCCATTTTGTTTTTAGTCCAAGCATTTGGAAATGAGAACTCTAAGAGTACAGGCACCAAATCCTAAATGAAATGTATTACCAGTGACACTGAAAACTAATTTCGCCCACCAAGGAGGGTAGGAAGTATTGCCTACCTTTCGCAGTGCCGTGGATTCACACCTCACCAGCAGGGGGAGAAAACTGGAAGACTGGCTCAACCCTCTCATGTCACACATGTATGTCCTTGTTTGACTTTACGTCACATCACTGAAAACTACACTTTACAATAACTGTTGGTTATTATTTATTTAATTATTAAGATGATTTTACAGTAGACTGAGAAGAGTAAAAAATTTGCTTTAAAATGATCTCTAATCTACTAATTTCTCTTCACTCAAATAAAAAACTATTCTACAACTTCAAAGTAAAGTTTTAAATTATTAAAGCATTGGACTAGTGAGGAATACAGATAAGCACAGGGCTAAACACGAATACACAGATACAGGTATTGCCAGGTACGATTCTACGAGTGCTTGTTAGCAGGTTTCAATGTCCCAACTACTGAGAAGCTTGTCTTCACTTCTTTAGCCTGTCCTTGTGCTAACCACTGAAGAAGATGCCGAGAACACCCCGAGGGATGATCTGTGACTTAGCGTTTCTTTGCAATTAAGCCACAGTAAGTATGCTGCCTTCACGCCAGAGTTTAAACCTGTTTCTTCTCACTGCCAACCTTTATGTCAAGAAGTACAATAGCTTCCCTCTGAGAATTTTCTTTTCTGAGGAAATAATGACAATTCTAGTCCCAGGATGGTTTTGTCTTGCTGGTTTTGTTATTTCAAAAAGACATTCGCAATATTTATTTTGAATACTGGTGAATTAATAGATTTCCTGAATTCATTAGCTAATATATATCTGATCTATATCACTGACTAAAGTCACTATAGCCTGAAAGGTTTGTAAATTAATATTTTTTAATTGATTTATTGTCTTTTTCTCTCATGTGCCAAGACATGTTAAGAAAGCTTGCACATGTTTATTAGATATTTTTGCAAATATATATATATATATATATATATATATGCTACAGAAATCAGATTTTAAGATGATTTTTCCCATATGTGATGAGGGTTACACATGACCTGGAGGAGAATTGGAATCTTTTTTTGTTAATTTTTATTAAATTTATTGGGGTGACATTGATTAATAAAATTATATAAGTTTCAAGTGTACAATTCTGATACATCATCTGTATATTGCACTGTGTGCCCACCACACAAAGTCAAATCTCCTTCCATCCCCATATACTCAACCCTCTCTACCCTTTAGCACCCCCAACAGCCCCTTTTTCCTTCAGTAACTACCATAGTGTCAGAAGAATACACACAAAATGAGTCAGTTACAGCTCTTCACTTACAATGTAGCATCCACAGGCACAGAGTCACACCACAGTCTTGAGAAGCAGACTTTGTTGAAAGGAAGAAAAGGGTTTCTAAATCACAAAAACTTCCTTTCTGAATCAAGAGTTAAGATTAATAATGAGCAGGTGAGAAAAGATGAAATACCGTCATTTGCAACAACACGGATGGATCTTGAGAATATCATGCTAAGAAAAATAAGTCAGACAGAAAAGCCAAGAACCACATGATTTCATTCACATGTGAAGTGTGTGCATAAAACTGAAAGCAACAGATGGACAAATGAGGAAAACAAACGAGAACTTGTAGACACAGATGACAGCGTGGTGGTGACCAGAGGGAAGGGAATGGAGGGAGGAAGGTAGCAAAGGGTAAAGGGACTCAAATCCATGGTGACAGAAGGGGACTTGACTTTGGGTGGGGGGCACACAATGCAATATACAGATGATCATCACAGAATTGTACACTAGAAACTTATATGATTTTACTAACCAATGTCACCCCAATGCATTTAACAGAAAAGATACAAATTTTAAAAAGATTAATGAGTGGACCAGAAGCTCCATTTTTCATTTGGATCTCCAGGCAAGACCCTCCTGGGATGTTCATGCCAACGAGGGGAGTCACTCACAGCAGAACAGAAATGACGATGTGGCCCCTTTAGGCAGGGAGGGCACCTGAGGCAGCACTGTGTAGTCCCTCCCAGCAGGTGTCAATAGTGTAGAAGGGGTCACGAACTTCCCTAGAGTCTCCACTCATGTGAAACTCAGGAAAAGGTGAAGGTGCTGGCCATGTGCTTGTCAAGGGGTTTGTTAAGAACCGAGAGGGGTCTGAGACTTTACCTTACTTGCAAGCTAATAAATTAGACCCCCCCGCTGTTTCAAAGATCCTGGAAGAAAACACCAGAGCTCGTGGGACAGAGCTGATGGACAATTTATGAGTCATAGTAATAGCAGCAACCTCAAGGTCAGTATTTCTTGTGCCAGTTGTCCAAGCGTCAGTCCCGTAGGGCAACACGAAGAACACCTAAGGACAACTGAACACAGCGGAAGGAAGCCAACTCTTTCAAAATGGAAAGTCAACACACCGGCTCTTTGCTCCAGAGGGAGACACTCTCTCTACCTTCCAAGGCCATTCAGTATACAGACACCCTTAAATGACAGGCCGGCACAAAGGACCATCGGCACCTTACCTACAAGACGTGCAGAAATGCCGGAGACCCATGGAGAATTGTCCTTACTAGGGTGAAGCTAGCCACTAGCTGGGTCACGTAGCAAATGTTAACCAACCCTTGAGATCTGGAAATGGCTCAGAGCTGAAGGGGGTCTGATTTAAACCCCCAGAACAATCACCATGAATTGCCCATGTTCTGAGAACAGAGCACAAGACACAACCGCCTCAATGGTGAGGTCAGAGGCCTCTCAACAGAGACAAGCAGGATGAGATAGTGCCACTGAAATAGACCAGCCATTCCCACAAATGCTCTGAGGACACCTGTCATGCACCCCACCTTGAGAAGGATGAGGACATAGAGCAGGGAGAAATTTACCTGGCAGGGAATTAAACTCTGAATTGCCTGTTTGCTCAAATAATACTGAATTAAACTGAAAGAGACTGTAGTAAGTGAAAGAAGACCTGGGTTATCTTTAATTGGCACATTAACTCCACTACTGGACAACTCCTCACTTTGGTATCAATGGAGACTTCTGAGCAAGATGTCAGCCCTCAGTAGACAGAAACATGTTTTTCCCAACTATGGTGGATAAATTTTGACCCAGCACTTATGTGTTAAGATGTACTTTGCCATCTAGCATGCCACAGCAACAGTTCTTTCACCACATCATTAAACCTTTAAAAAGTATTTTAAGAGATATAAAAATATTAATTTATACAGTCTATTTATAAAACTCACTCACAGATACTGCAGACAAAAAAATGATAAAAAGTAGATCTTTGAAGTTTAGTTAAATTCACAGATGATTCTGCTAAGGGGGGCTGGGATTTTTTTCAGCTATAGCCATAACCTTTAGAAGTTAATGTCATGAAACACAAACATGCCCTTTCACAAAACGTGCCTCGGAGCCACAGACAGAGGTGTCGTCACAGCTCAGCAGACTGCTAATCTGACCGCAGTTTCTGGCCTTCCAGTTTCCATGAATTCCAATATCCAGTACGTACAAGACTCTCATATGATCTTTCTGTAAAACTGCCTTAGTTCAGCCCTGGTTAGGCTGGTTAGGGCTTCATCCCGATACACCAAGGTTGCAGGGTCGATGCCTCAGCAGGGCATATACAAGAATCAACCAATGAGTGCATCAATAATAAGTGGAACAACAAACCGCTGTTTCTCTCTCTCTCTCCCTACCCCTCTCTCTCATGTTCTCACAGTTAACACATATCACCACAAAACACCTCATATTACCACAAAACAGCATGAAAATACCTAATAAAAGGGAGGAAAAAGCCCTGGCTGGTGTGGCTCAGTGGACTGAGTGCCAGCCTGCGAACCAGATTCCCAGTCCAGGCACGTGCCTGGGTTGCGAGCCAGGTTCCCAGTTGGGGACGTATGAGAGGCAACCCATCACACACTGATGTTTCTCTCCCTCTCTTCCTCCCTCCCTTTCCCTCTCTCTAGAAATAAATAAACAAAATCTTTTTTTAAAAGGTAGGAAAAAAAGTAACACACCAACAACCAGATACTTTACCAGCATTTCTAATCTATAGCCCCCAGGTTCATATTCATAGAAGTTGATTTTTATAAATGTTCAATTTACATAATTATTGTTATAAATAATTCCCCAAAATGGTTCATTTCACCAAAATTTGGAAGTTGTTGACTTCTAAAGCATGAGAACACCATCATAAAATTTTTAAATGATCTTCCCAAGGAAATTGCTGAAGATTGGAAAAGTAAGGCATAGTAATTCATTTTCATTCTGTGTCTATTTTAATTTCACTTTGCAGAGTAACCACGTGCTGAGTGGCAGTAATGAAGCTGTGCTTTGGGGACGTGGATCCGTTCAATGCCTTGGGGAGGCCAGGCGGCTGAGGAGCCCTGACGGCCATGGTGGCAAGCCTTTGATTTCTTTTTCCCCAACTGTTGCTATGGTAACTGAGGAAGATAAAGGGAGTTATATAATCTCTAATGCTTCTTTGCAAAGCATGTCTTAAACTTCTTATTTGTAATAATTTGCACCAAAGCTTACTTTAAGAAATCTCTTAGCGTTATTGTTAAAGTCCATAATTTACATTGTTTCGCTCTTTGTGTTGAATAGTTCTATGCATTTTAAAAAATGTATAATGTCACATATTCACCAAACTATTTCAAACAAAATAGTTTCACTGAACTAAAAATCTCTGTGCATCACCTATTCATCCCTCAACCTTCCCCCAAGTCCCTGGCAACCACTGATCTTTTAATGGTCTCTAGTTTTACTTTTTCCAAATTGTCATATACAATTGGAATCATGCAATATGGAACCTTTCCAGATTGGCTTCTTTTACAGCACTGTGCATTTAAAGCCCCCTCATATCTTTTTGAGAATTGACAGCTCGTTGTTTTTATTGTTGAATGATATTCTTTGTATGAATGTACTTCGGTCTGTTTATCTGTTTGCCTGCTTTCACTTCTTGGTAATTATAAATGAAATTGCTACATACATTTACTTGCAAAAAAAAGGCAATGAGGGGCTCTGTGACTTGCCCAAGTGTTTTAATTAAAATAATATTGGCCAGTATTAGGGAAAAAAAACTACTTCCAAAATGTTTCAAGCCTCAAGCAGCAGGAGTCTGTTTCATTTCATGTCAAGTCCAAAGCAAGTGCTTTGGCTGATTGGAGCTCTGGCTTCCAAGAGCTCTACACCGGCCCGGACTCCTTCCATCTGGGGTCTCCGCCTTCCTCAACACATGGCCTTCCGTGCCTGCAGTGTGTGTTAATTTCCTGGGGCTGCTGTAACAAATTACTGGTGGTTTTAGTGGCTTAAAACAACATAGATATATTGCCTTGCAAATATATAGGTCAGATGCCAGACACACAGGTCTCCCTGGGCTATGACTGAGGTATTGGCAGGTCAGCATTGCTTTCTGGGTTCCAAGGCAGAATTTGTTTCTTTGCCCTTTGCAGCTTTTAGAAGCCACCTGCTTTCCTTGGCTCATGGACCCCTCACATCCTCAGAGCTGACAACCCCATGCCAAGTTCTTCCCAAGCTGGCAACTCTCTGGTTCTCCGGCTAATTAGCAACCTAATTCCATCTGCCACCCTCCGTCAAGGAACCTATCGTACTTCCTCAGAGGTTCCGGGGAATAGGACATGGGCATCTTTGGCAGGACCATTACTCTGTTTACCACACAGTGCTCACCCTCATAACCAGGCACATGGGAGTGAACGGGTGTTGACGAGGCAGGTCTGGAGGTCGCGCACAGGCTCCTGTTCACAGTCTATTCGCTAGAACTCAGATATTTGTCCACACTTACGCAGTCCACTTGGGTGCCCAGGAAGAAGAGCAAGCAGGGTTAGGGGGCAGACCACCCGACAGGAAGTGAGAGGCAGGGCTCCAGCCTGGGCGTCTGGCTCCAGAATTCCAACTCTTGATTGGTTTATAGAAAATCCCTCCTCTGCTCTTTCTGTTCCTCTCCCAAACCTAGAACCTCCTCCTTCCATAAATGCAATCTCCATCCAGTTAACACCAGGAAGCTTACTCGTATCTTCTCGAACTCAAACGAAGAACAGTGTTTTCTCTTTCTCCCCCAGCCTTATTGAGGTGTGATTACTTGACAAGTAAAAAATTACACACATATTTAGTATATAGTATTTAGCATTGTAACTAGGTTTAAAAAGTGACCCCAGAAAGGACTAGGCCAAATTGGTAGGTGTCCCTAACAAGGTGCTGTGATACTTTTTTAAAAATCTGACGAATCAGTGTTTCATAACCTTCGATGAGTTTGGAATATGTGAAGAATATAATGAAGGCGATTCTGTCCTACCTTTTAAAAATTTACGAGTGCGCCCAGACCAATCACTGACAGTTTCGGGGCATCATGGCTCATTCGCACCTCCTGCCGGGAAGTCCGTGGGCGCCTTGTTAAGAACCTCTGATTCACGAGAAACGCTGCAGGCTGGAGAAGGGGGCTGGCCGGTTGCTAAGCCACGGGGAAGAGCGGGGATGCTCTCAGACAGCGGCGGGGAATTCCATCTCTCCGCAGGACGCAGACTCCTTTCTTCCAGGCACAATATTCCTTCTTACTTTTTTGCACCTGTACCTACTATCCTACCCTAATTTGTCTCTGATTATATCCTGGGTTCTTCTGTGCAAAGTGAGTTTAGTAACAGTCCCCAGACCCAGCATGTTAATTCACAACATTCTCTAAATGAATAGATGTCACTGATTCATTCATTTATTTATTCAACTGTGGGCTCACATACAGAATACTGTCAGGCAATAAAATAAAATTTAAATGTGGAACTTTCAGAAGAAAAACTTATTTGTGAAAAATGATTTGGATGAAACACTTTGAATGTCTTTTCTCTGGATTTGCACAGTTAATTCTGTAAACTTGTTTCTCTGCTTTTTCAGATGACTGAACCCTGAAGAATTTGGGGGAGCATTTCAGTGACACATGACCTCCTGGGTGGTACCTCTTGTCCTCCGGTGTCCCGTAGTACACTTGTATAAGACACCAGGCCCCCTTTTCTCAAGCAGATAACTCACAGGATAGCAGGGCTTGAAATCCATCCCTAACCACTGTGTCTGGGGATTACCACATTATTCTTGAATCTCAGACTTCTGGTCAAGGATATAAACATGCTGTTCTATACAAAGTAATCTGTTAATTAATAAGAACTGTTTTATCTGTCATCTGAATCTCAAAAGTGTTATATCAATGCTTCGGGTGAGGCAGTAGGAGAGTAGCTTTAGTTATGTTTTTGAGCATTAATTTAAGCCCCCGCACATCTGCCCCCAGTTGACCATCTTAATCTATTCAGTAGTGAAGGTGGACGCACTCTCCCGTACCCACTGGACTCCGGTGTGCGCATCTTGGGTGATGAACGGCTTCCGTGAGCATCAGGGGCCTTCTAAAGACAGTTACACACAGAGAAAGAAAAATACACAGATCCCTACGCTATAATGAAGACGTGATCTCCCCGTTGGCATATAAAGTAGTTTTGGGGAAACCGAAATCGTATCAAACTCCCCAGTAGAAAGTAAAAAAAAAAAAACCACAAGGAATTGAAGCAAGATGATTGATCTTTAGCTTCTGTTTTGTTAGGAGGAAAATGCAGCATTTTAGAAGATGGGAAATACACAGAAGCAATGTTATCCAAGGTCTCCAGGACCAGTAGCTGGTCAAATAATTAAGAAAAGAAATTCAAGTGGGTAATTATAAAAATGATACGTATTACCTTGAACGTTTTACTTCCACATAGAACATTTAAATGGGTATTCATTTGCTGATATTTTAACTTAAGAGTAGGCCTTTCCTGGGTATGGGTCCACTGGTTAAAATTCTATTTCATCCTCACACTTACACTGCCTCTGTTTCAGTTTCTGTAAAAGCAGAGCTGACACTTAGAAGTATGTCTGAAGTTATACGAGTACCTAGTCTTCTCGACCTTTTACATAGGCCATGCCCAAAGCTAATCTGAATGCAATTTGTTAGCAATTCTCTAGCATCATACCTCTCTGAAGAAGTCAATTTAGTGTTCCCGAAACAATCACCTTCTTGCTTCTGACATGTAGGTGAGGTGAATTTACATGATCTTAATTAAATGACACAATTTCTATTACAACTATAGTTAAAAGGTTATTCTTCAGTTATACTATTGTCACAGCTGGTGTAAATAGGTTTCAGAACAAGGACCACTCAACAAGCACTCAGAAGTGCATGGGCGTATTATAGAGATGCCCACAATTGTGGGCATCGGGATATATTCTAGACAGGTGATGGAGGCTGTCAATGAACCTGGAGAAAGCAGGTTAGCCAGGTTAACCAGGTTGATTTGCTGAAGAGACAATCTGCTGTTCATATCAAAGAGTACAAATACACTCACATCTCCAAAAGGATCTTTGAACTATCACTAAATTATTTGTAAATCAGACAAAAAGGACAATCTGTCAGCAGCCAAGACAACTGTCTGCCATCCAACATTTGGAGTCTACCTACTAAGTCAAGAGTGAAATAGCAACAGTCATTCATTTATTTACTTATAGTTTGAAAAAATGTTTTATTTTTTCCTGACTGTAGGACAGAGCTGGAGTTACAAAAATGAATAAGATAGGCTCCTTCCCACAAGAAGCCCACCAATGGCAGGGCAGACAGACAAGTAAATAATGATAAAACAGGGCATTAAGGGCTATAATTAAAGCATAATTCATGAAAAATAGATTCCTGCAGCATGCTGACAGCTGAGAATACATCTGAGAACGGGGAATTCCCAGGGCTCTCTCCAGAACTAAAGTAATATGTAAGATTTGTAGAAATCCCGAAGACTTCCATCTTAATGGATAATGAGAATTGTGACCTAGAAACTAAAGAGAAATTGAGATACATCACAGAGAGGAGAAGACAATGAAGGCGCAGAGTCAGAAGAAAATAGTTCTGGCAGTGAATAAAATAGTAACTTTGTGGTCTATAAAGTAGATGATTGAGAGCTTGGTAAGAGAAAAATCAGATGAGTCGCATGCCATTAAGAGGGTTGTACTCTCATAAATCTGTTAGTACCTTATAAAAAACACAAGTTCTGATAGTATTCAACTTTTTCTTCAATGTTTTAAGTCCCAGGTGCCTATGATAAGACCAACACGAGATAAGTGCACAAACATGGTTTGAGGACCAGGTAAATAAATAAATAAGTAGAATCTTAGGGTAGAGAGTAAAATAATGGAAGGTTAGCGCATTCACCTTCCTCCTAACCTTGAGATCAGTCTTAAAGTATATACAGGAGTTTACTAGCCCCAGAAAAGATGAGTAAGTGCAAAGATCTGAATACACCTGTGAGCATGGAACATTTTGGGAAATATTGAATGTTTGGTGCAAGTATTGTATAGGGTATACATTACATCAGTTTGTTTGGTACGTAATAAAGGTAGAAATCTACTGGAGTAATATGGTAGTCTTACAGATCAACCTGCCATACTTATAGGTAATTGGAATCAAAGTTTTTAAACAGAGAAGACAAAAGATATGATCTCAGAAAAGATGATCCTGGGGGGAGTTGAGAGAATGACCTGCAATGGAGAGAGACTGGGACAAAGGTATGAATTAGAACTAGTCATATGAGGAACTACGGAAGAGCCAAAATGGTAAATTAAGTACATACAACTCTGCTCTCCATTTCAGTAAAGGTTAGAGCAAGAGAGAAATAAGGAATGATATCAATTTCTCATTTGAAAGAATGGGTATATATGTTTGAGATAAGAAAATCAAGAGGAGTAATAATGAATGAATATTTAACATGGAGAGTCTAGGTTGTTCATAAATCATCCATATAAAGAGATATATCAGGGAGTAGTTGACTCATTCATTTATTCAATAAATATTTACTAAGCATATACTATGTTACCTTCACAATACAGACAACTAGGGACACAAGGCAGAATAGAGGCTCTTCAATGAATTCACATTCTGGTGTGGAGACAAGTATGGAAATAAACAATGCTGATAGATCACAGATAAGTTCAAGATACATTAGGGTCTCAGGAAGTGTAGACCCTAAGTCTGATGCAGTGTTGGGTCAAGTGTTCAAGGAGAAAGTATTGAAGCCAAGACTTGAAAAATACGTATTTCCTGAGTGGAGAAGAGGGCAAGAGGGCCTCACAGTTGAAACCTGAGATGCTCTGTTGGGCTGGTGACAGAGCAGAGCACAGGAAGGAGCTGCTGAGGAGAGCGGGGACTGATCAGGATGTCCCTTGCGATTCAAGAAAAGTTCACATTCTGTCAGATGATAGAGGGCAATTGAAGAAGTTTGAGTAGGAAAACCACCTGAATCACATTGGAACATTGAAAAGATACTTCACCCGCATTCAAAGATTTGATTGCAGCTAGGAAGGCAATAAAGAGGCCATCCACAGACACAGATATAGATGATTAGACATGGACATGGACATGGGCACAGATACAGACACAGATATTGACACAGATACAGACATAGATAAGGAAAGAAAACCTGTAACGAGATCGTGACAGAGGAGGGGAGATGTGAGGGTTGGAGGGTATTCACGGGTAACTGATCTGTCTCAGTGATGGGTGGATAGAGGAAGACAAGGAAGAGTGAGGGATGGACTGTGGTCTTTGCTTTCAGGCTTGGCCATCTAGGTTGACACTGGTGCCATTTCACCAAGAGAGACGATCTTGAGGACAAAGGACTTAACTGACTTCCTGTCAAAACGAGGACACGAATACAAAATGTGCTGTAAATGCGGCATTCTGTGAAGGGTGCCGAATCAACAGTGTCCGGAGCCATGACGGAGATTAATGCCAAAAACCATTTTATGATGAGCCAGAATTTAAAATGCATTTTAAATAGTAAGATAAAATATTATTTTGTTTCTGACAAGTCTATATTGGAACAACTGTTGTGAAAATAAAACGCCAACATTTGGATGTCATTAGCAGACGTACCCCATCTGTTTCTTTCCAGCTCTGCCTGCCTGCTTTTCCCCATGAAATTTCCTTGCCCATTAGCAGTTTTACTGTGAAACTTGCTCTACTGCCACGATGCCATCTATCTATCGGCGTGCCCCTATTTGGAAATGATCTATATCCTTCGCCAGAAACGCTGTCTAGAACATCTAGACGTACCGAAGACAGTCAGGACAACACGTTTCTTTAGACCGGTAGGGTGACAATGGCATTCACAGTGCATATCAAGCTTGGAGCCCTCCTTTTGCAGGAGAGAACACGGTGTGCCATCATTTCACAAGTTCCAGTTGTAAGGTTTTGATTTTTCGACAACTCACAGAGTGAAATGACTAGGAAGTGGCAGATTTTTAAGTGATGCTCCAGACTGTTCCTAAATCACCTCTAATGAAACCCAGGACAATTTTCCACAGAATAGTTAGTAGTTCTCATCCACATTCCACTCTCCTTGATGTATATTTATTATTTCAATAAGTAGTACACAAGAGACACAGAGTAGATATTATTTGAAGAAAGAGAGAGATTATAGACTTGTTTTTAATACTTTTTCACAGATTTCATCATCAAAGAGTAACATATAAATTACACGATTATCTAACCACTATGCTGTGTATCTGAGACTAATACAGAAGAACATTAAAACTAAACTATAATTGAAAAATAAATAAATAAGAGTAAGATATAATTATTAAGTAAACATGATCTATAGTTGTTCTTGATTCGAAATTATAATCTCTGCAATAGATATGACTATTTTATAAAGACTTCCTCCATCAAAAACCAATTTAACATTTTATGAAAGGGATTTCAATAAATACTCTTTCGATTTTGTAACTTTAAATTGATCCCTGGCCTCCATGGATGCCCATCTACCTGTATTCACTCATCCGTCCATTCATTCAACAGTCATTTGCAGGCACAGTCTGGTCCCACCCATTATGAGGTTACCAGGTGTTGCAGTAGGAGGAGCCAGGTGGCCATGCAAATGACGACGGCCTTTGCAGTCAAGCAACTTGACTTGAAACTGTAGCTCAGCCATACCCCACCTGCAAGATCCAGAACGCTCACCTGGGGGGCTACATCGCCCCCTTCAGGGAGTGTTTGGAAAAAACTCAGAAGTGGTTTGGATTAAACTTGGGCATTTAGTGCTTAGGAACCAGGGCTTCCAGCTGGCTGTAATATCCTCAAAACGAAGACTTGTTCTGCCTAAGATGTTGATCATCGCCCTCAAGAGATTAAGAAATACACTGTCTTGGCTACGGCCATAGTACCCTGAACACACCCGATCTCGTCTGATCTTGGAAGCTAAGCAGTGTCGGGCCCAGTTAGTACTTGGATGGAAGAAATACACTGTCTTAATCAGTAACATAATAATATAAATAATATCTACCTTATTGTCGGGATTATTAAGAGACATGAGAGATAATGCCTGCGAATGAATTTAAGTATCATTAAAAATGATAAAGTTTAAGATATTAAATGTGTTTAAATGATGGGACTTTATTCTTCTTCCACATTAGGCACACTGAGTTACAACGGAAGAACACCCGCTCTGGCCAGCCCTGGTAAGAGTGGGCGGAGCAGAGCATGTGTGTACGTAGTGGGGGCATTGTACATAAATAATTATGTATACAAATATATGTCATCATTATTACATATAAAAAGTGTGCATATGACAGTAAAGAAACTGGCCCTTATGGTAGCGAAGGCTGGGGTTTGCTTCGTAGACAGTGGGACGAATGGAACCCTCACTGTGGTGCTTGCCCATTAATACGCTGCTCCTCTCTTCCCTCTACCCACCCGCTTCCCCATCTCTTCTCAATGTGAGCTCCCGCCTGCTCTGCAGGATGCCGATGTGAAGAGAGACACCACCAGACAAAATAAATGGGACCAAACCACTTTAGAACACTTTGAAGGCCTCGAGAGGTCCTAACAGGAAACACATATCTTTTCATCCCAGCGTAACTCCAGCTTACTTAACCCTTTTCTGAGCAAGGCCTGTTAACATTAAAACTAATGTAAGAAAGTAGCTTTTGGAGATGCTCTCTTATCTCGTGATTTCTCCTCACTAGAACTTTATCTTATTTATCATTGGAAAGCGAGCCCTCAATAAATACTTATTAAATATTGCACTTCATATCACAGATGCACAATCCCTCCACCAAAGTTCACCCTCACCTGGATGTTTTAAGTTTCTTTATAATCATGTTATATAACTTATGTACATGCCCCCAGTGCAGAAACTTCCCATTCCCACTGTGCTTCAAGTAGGCAGGTGAGCTTTATTCAAGTCAAAAGAATCTTTTAGGGTCATTCAAAAATAAGCTAAATAGTAAGCACACTTCAAAAAAAAAAAAGGCTTGAAACTACAGTCAATCCTAATTAAATGAATCCCAGTTAATGGAATAATTACTATATTTGAAGGGAGGCATGAGATAATCATTTTCAAAGGTGTTGCTTTGAAAGTTAAATGAAATACTTCTCTGGCCAAAAGTGTCTTGCCCACCTCTCTGATACAACCAATTTAAATTGCAAAGCCTGAGTCTGGCTTGCTAAGAGAGAAGAGAGGAGGCAAGGGTGGGGTTCCTGCATCCACTTGAACCTGAAGTCAGGAAGAGACCTCGGGAAGCCTCGAGTTTGGGCCCCAACCTTTTGAACAGAAAACTACTGGAAAGGCAATAACCAGGGAAACATGTCAAGTTCCGGCAAGACATCCTTAACCTGCATCTGCTCCCAGCCTGTGAAGCTCTAGTCCCCACCTCCCGGGGGCTCAATTCCGATAAAGTGCATTCATGCATCCCCGAGTTCTATTGAAGAACTCTGCATCTGAAGGGTCCCGGTGTCCTTCCCCACCACACAACCCACCCACACCCAGCTCCACTGGGACAGCTGTGTCCTTGCGGTTTGTTTGCAGCAGGCTCTGGTTTCTTTCATCTGGTGGTCGGCATCTGCCTCCAGGCCCAACATGAACTCTGCTTGCTTTCATTCTAAGTTAGAGATTTTATTCTTTGCATCACTCCTCACTCATTTAAGAAAGTTCAAATAACTTTTTTTTCTTTAAACATCAATGTGTGGTTGCTTCTCATGTGTCCCCTTACTGGGAACTGGCCTGCAACCCAGGCATGTGCCCTGACTGGGAATCAAACCGGCAACCCTTTGCTTCACAGGCCCGTGCTCAATCCACTGAGCTACACCAGCCAGGGCAACTTTTTATTTTTTAAACCCCCAGAGCAAGTGTAATAGTGTTCATTTTGTCCAATGAGTACTTAGTAGCTATTGGTAAGTTGACTGTTCTCCTATTCCAAGTTCGACAAAGAAATATATAATTTAAGGCATTGGCACAATACCTTGCAGAGTTGGAAGAACTACATTAGAAAGAAAAGTAAGTAACAGTAACTACCTGTCCACAGATGATGACTTAGCTGAAAAATTCACAGAAGAGAATTGAAAAATGCTTTGTAGGAAAGAAAAAATTAATTGGTTGGATTCACAGTTAAATTCATTTGCCTAACACTCTATTCTCATGCGAAACACTTCAGGAGCCTCTAAGTAAAAACCTGTTTATCTTCCAAAGGGTACTCCCAGGCTGCAACATCCATTGGGAATGACTTCAGGAATCGGAATATGCCTTCCCTGCAGAACAAAAAGAAAGTGAAAAACTAGTACTTTGTGCCAATGACAAGATGACCTCAAGAAGCACAAAGAGGGAAGACTTAGGAAGTGAGCACTTCACTGTGAGAGCTAGGAGAACACACATGTCCTAAGGCAGGGGTGTGCCCCGAGGCAAGAATAAGTGTGGAAGAGTTTAAGTTTGAGTGTAAATGGCACAAAACCTACTGCTCTCCATAGGTTTCAGAACTGCGGGAGTTCAGAGTTTCAGCCTGAGCTCCGAAGAGTGACTCTTAGAGAAGGAGTTGGCTCTGGAAACCAAGCCACCAAGGAGATTCAGTGACACCATCAAAGCATCCCAAACCCTGCCACTCTACAGTGGGAGCTGAAACTGATACTCTGGGGCCTGAAGCTTGGTTAGAAGCTTGCTTCTTAAGGGGAAAGTCCTTTATCTCTTGGTATAAGTTCCCAGATGAGAGAAGAAGAGAAAGAGAGAGACCTGGGGAAATTCAGAAGTTAAGCCCACTTAGTCTCCAAAGGGCAAGATCACATACCCAGACCCGTATGTGGACATCACATACCCACACGTCACAAAGTTGTTAGAAAGCAATGAGGTGAGTGAGACCCTCAGAACATCAGGCCATTCTAAGAAACAAGTACGGTGCATAGAGGAGAAGAAGGAGTCATCACCACCTAAAAGACGGTGGTGGGGAGGGGTTTGGAGTCTGTCCTCCTAAAGAAAGAAGAAAAAAGAAGGAGGAGAAACAGCAAAATTAACTCCCCAAAATGCCTTGCCCCATATCCTTGCAGGAAAGACGTGAGAATTCCTTTTTATCATCCTGGCCAGCACGTGAGCTTTATTTACTCAGGCGGATGGGGATTGGGGAATAGGCATTAAAATCAGGAATGACCAGCCAGTGGCAAAGGGAAAACAAAAGAAGGGACCACTAGGTCGGATGCAGCATTCTCACCTGTCAGTCACCTATCAGAGCACCTGTTGGTCGCCTCCCACCTGACCACTGCCCTCTCCTCACTCCACCACGTTTGCAAACTCTACCCTGTCTCCCGACAGGGCTTTATCTTCCACCTAGAGTTTGTTTAAAATGCAGTTTTCTTCAAAACATGGACGCACACATGAAAAGAAGTTTTTCCCCTTACAGATGAAAAAAATGAAACAAATAATACCAACAAAAGAACCCAAAGGAATTCAGGGATGTTAAAAAGAAAACAAATTTTCTTTTTGTGCAACCATGACATAATTTGTATGTGTAGAAGAAACTGTGGAAAGCATACCTTATAGATTAGTTATGGGAAAATAAAGCCATATTTATAGGTTTATTCTAATTATATTCAACATATCATTCCACACATAGTTAATATTCTATAACCATATATTGATCTCAACATGTGAGTGCATTGATATACAATGTGTAGCATATTAACTTTCATGCTCTGTGTCAACGCTGGTAGCAAAATAGCTTCTGATTTACTCTCCCCAGCACTTGCCTACTTTCCTTGCATATTTGTTAGGCTAAAAAGGAGACTTCCTTTCCAAAAAGAGTGATGTTTTTTACTTGAAGTATAACCAAACCGAAGAACTCTTTTTCAAGAAAGCTTGGGTGAAGGTGCTTGACCTACACCGTATTCACCATAATATCGGTTCCATGCTGCAAAATCCACCTTTTCTTAATGAGTAGCTTTCTCTTTTGACCTCTCCCCTACTTAGTTCTTAATCGTTGGGCTTTCCAAAGAAAACTTAATCCTGAGCAAAGTATGAACTCTGGAGGAAATTATGTCTCTTCTAATGCACTTGTGCAATTATTTCCCATTAGTCTAACAAATGATTGTCTTGGCTAAGACAATAGAGTAGCTTGAGAAATCACAGCTCCAAGCTGTGCTGTCTTTATTTAATTTGCTGTGCAGAGGAATTAAACCACAAGCTCTAAATCAAACTATCAAAGAGAGTTAAACTATACAATCTGTTAGCAATAGTTTTATAAATTAACTCGGATACATTCAAGCAATGCAGGTGAATGTAATTCCTTCAACCATTCCTCCTAACTTAGAGAAAAATATGTTTTTCCATGGCTCCCCGGGGGTATGGCTTTCACATCACACCAACCCTCCAGCAAATAGTCACCCAAGTACCTGGTGTTAGGGTGAAAACTCACATTCCATTGATTCCAGTCCTATAAATCTCATCTCACAATTTTGTAATCTCCAGCCTCTCTTAGCAACACATTCTTTTCCTAGTTACTGATTAAACACAGATTTTTTTTTCTCCCAGTGACAACCATGCAAAAAGTAATGCTGTCATGAGGATCACCCAAAAAACCCAGAAGTGTCAGGAGACCACCCATGAAACACAGCAACTCTGCGCCACAGCAGTCCTCTCCACACGCCCAAATCTCACCCCCAGAATCAGACCAGGACCTTGGCTTTGCTTCCTGCAGGAAACTCGTTACTGAGAAAAAGGACAAAGAGGCCAAGGGTTGCGTGTGCACTTCCTGATCACAAGCTCGTCGGTTGAATGATGAGGGCATGGAGAGTGGTCAGTCTGGGTACAGTAATTTATATCCCTTCACCTGGAAAGAAATATCAAAAATGGAGGGGAAAATGTTCCACACTCCCCAATACTTTTCTGAGTGTTTATTTACTTGATCACTTTCCTCATCTCCCTTGAGAAGTACCCAAATGCTAAGCTATGCAAAGCTAGAGTTGACCAAGTTCAATAACTGGAAACACACCGTGGGGAGATCAGATACTTTATTCAGTAGTAACTCACTCATTAAATGTTTATCCCTGGTAACAGTAATGATAGTGATAATAATATCTATTATTTATTTAGTGCATAGTCTGTCTGAGACTATGCCAGTTAATGTCCATGAATTGTTTCATTTCATACCGACAACAATGGTTTATAGCTTACTATTTCTTTTGGTGCTCTGAACACCCGATTCCAGTGTAGTGGGGAGTTCCCCATACTAACAAGCAATTCTAGGAACACCAGCTTCGGTGTCCCACAATTCAACTCAGTACTGACACTACCGGAAATGACATCAGATTCCACAGGTGGAGGGTTCCTCTTACGAGACTACCCCTCCACTTTAGACACCCGTCCCCAGTGCGGTTTGCTACCTGTGCTTCAGACCAACAAGCTACAAATGCAAGGTTCCCATGACCCACTCCTTCCTTGGCTTCAACTAATTAGCTAGAGTGGTTCAGAGCACTCTGAGTAACATTTACTTACCAAATGACTCATTTACTATAAAAGGATAGGATTCAGGAAGAGCCAGACGAAAGAGAGGCACGGGGCGAGGTGCGGGGAAAGGGCAGGGAGCTTCCGTGCTCTCACCAGGTACGTCCCTCTCCCAAACCCCCACATGGTCACCAGCCCAGATGCTCTCCAAACCCTGTCCTTTTGGGTTTTAATACATAGGCGTGACATAAATCCTTGACAATTATTATTGAAATCCATCCTCAGCCCCTGTCCCCTCCCCAGATATCAGGGAGTGAGACTGGAAGTACCAACCCTCTAATCATGGGTTGACTCCACTGGCAACCAGTCTCATTCTTAGGTACCTTCCAAAAGTCACTTCATTAACATCACAAGAAACATCACTCCCAATACTTAGAAAGTCCCCAGGGTCTGGGGAGCTGTGAGCCAGGAACCATGGACAAAGGCCAAATACATAGGATAAATATATATCTGACATCTGAATAACTAAATACAGATTTTTCTTCTGAAACACAGTATCACATTATTAGTTACAATTTAAAAATTACTATTTATAATTAGGGTACTAGTTACCATTGAGGGAACTTGTCTGATTCCCAAACTTGGCCTTGCATTAGTTGGAATTATTTGGTGGCAAGCAAGAGAAAGCAACTGTGAGTAATGCAAGTAGAAAAGCAATAATCACAAGGACTTGAGTAGCTCACAGAACTGGCAAGAGCACTAAAGGACCAGAAATCACAGCAGGCATCCAGGTGGCAAGAGCTGGTGGAAAAAGAGAGAGTGTTGAGTCCAGGGTTCTCTCCTGGGTGATGAGAAAGCTCTGAAACTACAGCCAGGTGCAGTTACGCAGCATTGTGAATGGTCGCGCTTTCCAAAGAAAACTTAAACCTGAGCAAAGGATTAACTCTGGAGGAAATTACCTCTCTCCTAAGGTGCTTGGGCAATTATTAGATGTACTAAATGCCAAACTTTTAAAAGGTTAATCACATATTCTATAAAATTTCATCTCTGTAACCAGTCGCGGCCAACACATTTTAGTGTTTCCTAAATCTCTGAACTGCAGGGAAGGAGTATGGATTGACATAGCATGAGTCACACACTCACACCTTGGGCCCCGTGAATGACAGTCTGCCAGATTACATCCAAGTTTTGCGATAGTAATTCCCATGAAGAAATAGTGGGGTGCTCTTTTAGAAAAGGGAAACTACCATATTTTACTGTGTATAATGAGTACTTTTTTGCTCAAAATTTTGGGGGAAAAATAAGGGTTCATATATACAAGGGTAGTACTAATTCCATTTCTACACGAGTGTTTTTAATTTTTTTATTTATGCTTATGCATTAAAAGTGTAACTCTAGAAAGCAATAACAATATCATATGCAAAATTATACCTTGGAATATGATAATCAGTTTTGCTTCTAAATATAAACAAATAATTGAATTAAAAAATTTAAAAATCTTTTCAGGGAAAGATTTTTCCCTGAAAGTCTTGGCCAAAAACATGGGCGCATGTTATACACAGTAAAATATGGTAGATATTGAATACCAAAACAAAAACAAAGTTATTCTCCTACAGCTCTTAATCACTATGATACATATATTTCCTCCTCATTTCCCAGAAATCATGCTAGGCCCCAGAAATGGTGAATAAATAAAATGTAACTATTATTTTCAGGGATAGCAGCAGATCTTGAATCAAAATGAAATAAAGGACACAGAAACAGAGTAATGTTGAGGGTGAGTAACAGCACTGAAATTAAACAGAGGAGAGGGTACTAATTTCCTTACCACTAGTGAATGAACAGTTTTAGTCGTTTTATCTAGAAAGCTGTTTTCTCCTAAAAGATTCAGGAAGACAGTTCTAGCAAGGGCAGCACTGGTGGCGTCTCTAAGTGAGGAAACCAGGACTTTGAGAGCAGTTGAACGAAGGCCACATACTTAAGAAGGACAAGCAGAGTGTCACCATCTTAGCACAAAGCTGACCCGAAACCGATGTCTAGAGAGTATACATCACCACGGTGCAATATCAGAGGATTTTGCTTGCTGCTGTGGAAACAGAGGCACTGGTTTGATTTAGAGCCAGGATTTGCACAAGTTGAATCATTCCTAAGAGCTCACAAAAAAATATACTTCCTTCCATAAGTCCAGACAGAGAATCGTGTGTGGGTTGACTTCAGACTGTGCTAGGCCGCAGTACATGTGGGTGGAGAGAAGGAGACAATTAAGTCCAGGACAGGATGACCTGACACCTGTGAGAGGACTCTTTTAGACATTCTGAGCAAAAGCCTTCCACACACATCCAGGGGGTGAAGCCACAGGATGGGCTACTGAGGCCCCAGTTTGATAGAGCCTTGTGAAAGGCAGCCGAGGAACAGCAGGTACCACCCAGGGCCCACACCTCAACGCTTGGTCTTAAGGAAATGAGAACTCTACTACACCCACCGCGCTAGCCAGGGCCACTCTATATGTGCTCCTGGACCTCAGTTTCCCCAATTGTGAGGTGAGATGAGTTGGGGAATCTGAGAAAGTCTAACATATAGCATTCTTCTATTATAGCCAGAGGCTGACAACACACAAAAAAAAATTTCAGTAGTGACAGGTAGATCAAAACGTTATCTGCGTTATCTACAAAGAATAAATTAGGGGCATAGCCTAGTGTGACAACCCAACGGGCCCAGATTAGATGGATGGAGCTGTCCAATCACAAGCGACTTCAGTGGGCAGGTCCAGCAGGCCACCCCTGCTGCAAGAGAAGAGCCTGCTCCTGGGGTGGCTTTGGATGTACGCTGCCTACAGGCAGCTAGATCCCCTCAGGAGGGGTTGAGCTGAGTGAGCTACCTGTCGTGAGGGAACTTTTACCTTGCTGCAAGGGTGTCCTCCATGTACAATACCAGGAAAGCTATTCCAGAAGTGACAGAATCCAAAGTCTCTCCAATCACATTAAGATGCTCAAATCACACGATTTATTGAATCAATTTTAAAACACACAGCAAGAAGCAGAGAAAAGAGCCAGAATAAGATATCAGGCCGTTGGAAGGACGTGCCACTGACTCCTGGGCTCTGGCTTGTTTCCACGTCCTGTTTCCCCGTGCGGCAGCAGCCTTCCCTGCTGGTGCTGTGATTACAAATAGCAGAGCTGAGACTGAACAAGGGCCCCAACGGGCGGATGGCGTGTGGAGCCAACACAGACTTGCTCTATTGGAGCAATGCAGAGGCAAGGTTGCCTACCCACCGCTGTAATTCTCAGCGGCCTGCTGAGTAACCATACCTTATTTCTGAATTTCTGCATCAGGATATACGTGAGGCCAGGCGTGGGTAGCTGATTGAGGGATGATACTGTTCACATCAATGTGGCATGATCTGTGCTTCATTCATATTAATGTTGACTCAGTCCTTCCATTTCTTCCCTGTCCATAAGCAGGACTCTCATTTGTCCCGCCCTCCTTTATCTGTGTTCAATCCACACGTGTTCCATTTACCTGGCTTAGACATGCCGTAGAGATTAGTGACTTCACTGTTTCTGCTTCACACCGCCTGAGCTTCATCTATCCAATGTGCTTTATTCGTTTTCCACATGGTAGAACTGAGCATTCTCAAATATTAAGGTAAACACATAATATACATATCTCTAATAATTCTTCTGAATTTACTAATCGCGTCAACGACTCTGGAATGAGTAAAGAGGACCCAGGAGCTCTGTTAATCCAGCTCCCCTGAGGAAAAGGGAGCTAAGATGCCAGGGATGTGGGGTGGGGCTGGCTCGACTGTGCACCTCCAGGTCCTCTGGGACAAGGAGATTACATTACACATGAGACAGAGCCCAGCTGGTACAGGGGGATAAACGTCGATATCATAAATCTACAAGGGAAGCCTTATGGAACGACATGACCAATGTTTATTCAGGCTTGTTCAATTTTTCAGAAGAATAAAAAGGATTAAACAAAGAAATTCTGGAAGCCATAGACTCCATTTCCATTTATGTGAATGGAAGGAGCCTTCCCCGTCACTACGACTTTCCTGGAATCACAGAATTATCCTTCACACATTGCATGGCACTCAAAAGTCTCAGAAATATGACTTAACTTCTGTACTAAAAACTAGATTGTCCGTTCAAGGGTTCATGCACTTATTTTAAATAGTTTCATTTGCTGGTGGACATTTTAATAAATGTATAGCACTTGATGGTGTTAATGGTTTCCTTTTAGCAATATTATTTTGAAGGCTTGATCAAAAACTTCATTCAGCATGTAATTATTAAATATAAAAGTATTTAATACCTTGTACCTCTTAAGTGTGTGTACTTCTAAATATTTGCTTATCATTTAAATCTATGTGGATATAGTTAAACAGTTATTTCAATACTGCAATTGTAACACCACTGCCAAACATGCTCCTTGAAGTGATCAAATGAAGCCCTAGACTTTATCTGCTGATAGAAACTTCCTTTTGTCCCCCTCATGTTGCCAGAAGATGAAAGAAAGTAACAGCTTTTGAGAAGAACATAAATGGTGTTAGAGAGTCTGGGCAGAAACGTGGGGATGCATAGCTGCTTTTTTGAGTTTTCAGATAATTTTCCTGAGCACCTTCATACTGACAAGTCAGCAAGCTGTCTGAACTCCCTCAAACGCTTCGCCATAACCTTCCTTTCTTCCACCGTTGGCCTGCCTTCCTCTTCCTTCCCCAAACAGGCTTTCCTCTCTCTGCTGGGCTTCTACATAAATAACTGATCATATCATAAGATAAACTAATTTGGACTCCCGTTGAATATATTTCAAGCCAAGGTGCCGAGGCCAACGATAATGCAAAGTTTCACATCTCTCATTCCCAAAATGTTGTTTTGACACTAACCCTTAGTGGGGTCCATCAAAGGTATGAGCAATGTCAAGAACAAAATATGCGAGGAGAGACAATACTGATTTCTTTAAAGGTAAAATGGCTTTCGATGCCTTTCAAGTCAGAAATTGGGAGCAGACCTCTTGCTCTGCCTCCGAATGAGGACTTTGGTTCAAGAGCAACAGGCCTGGGAACCAGCTAGCAGATCCCCAATCCGCTCTGTACTTGGTCTACCTGGCTAGAACCCAGGTCTAATCAGGTTGTTCTTTGGGGCTTCCTGTTGGATTTTTTGGTGACCTCACTCTCTTTATTATCCTCAGACAGCTTCCCAACCTGGGTCTGTCAGCGAAACCAAGACCAGACCAAGGAGCCTAGATTCGTGGAAATACCCGCCCAAGCAACTTAGTCATTTAGTTTCTGTTTCACCTTTTTATAATGGGAATAGTGACGATTTCATCATACCTCACACTGTTGTTACTAGAAGAAAATAACAAAATATCTCAATTCAAAATACAAGTTAACACATGCAACAATATTATCAATTTGAAGTTAAATCTTACTATCAAAACGGCAACAAACAGGCAAAATATATGGATAAAATACTGCACTTAAATTAAGCTTTACAAAATTAAATTTCTCTCACCTTGGAAGAACTCCAGTGGAAAATAATTAGTCCCTCTACTGGATTTATACTTATTTGAGATTGTGTGATTTTTGGCTTTGCTTTTTACACAGCTTAAACACCTGTCAAACTGAAAATCGGTTTTATTTTCCCTTTAGGAAAGTTTTACTCTAAAACACAAAATCCCTGAGTTTCTCATATGTCTACTCATTAGGTTTATTCCATCACATCCAAATTTCTGTTACTAAGGCAGTGTTTACATTCCATTCTCATTTCTCCAAACGGTTCAAGTCCTTTGAGAACAGAGCTCTGTCCCCTTTTGGGCGCCTACGCCACCTTGTGGACAAACTGGACCGTTCTGTCCTCCCCTGCAAGGATGCTATCCCGTGGCTGTAAATGACCTATTGGTGATGTCTGGCTGCTGCGTGGTGACACAGTTAAATCAGTATGGATTGTAACACAGTTTTACAGCATCATGATGGTTTTGCTATTAACACATGCTATTTGGCCATGGGAGTCTTGTGAAAGACAGGAGAGATGTGAAGCCCTGAATTTAAATCATGTTTACACATAACATCTCAGCCCAATTCTGGAAATGCCTCGAATCTAAAACAGGTCACTCATTATAAATTTTGAATAAGCATTTTGTAAGACTCTTGACATCATAATTCCACAGTGCCTGGCATAGTACCTATCACAGTCACTTTACGCTTCGCTGTGACCGTCATCTCAGACTCTACCCTGCGTCTCACACGCATCACCCAGCTTCTGTGTTTTGTTTTGACACCGTGGAAAGAATTCAGCATTCGGACTTTGGGGTACAAGGTTTGGGTTCTAGTTCTGTCATTTACTAACTCATTGCCTAACTTCTTTGCAATGCAATATTAAAAATAACTACAGCCCTGGCTGGTGTGGCTCAATGGACTGAGTGCCGGGCTGCAAAGCAAAGGGTCGCTGGTTCAATTCCCACTCAGGGCACAGGCCTGGGTTGCCAACCAGGTCCCCAGCAGGGAGTGCACAAAAGGCAACTACACATTGATGTTTCTCTCCCTCTCTTTCTCCCTACCCCTCTCTCTAAAAATAAATAAATAAAATATTTAAATAAAAATAAGTAAAATAACTATGATTAGCCTTACTTATCACAAAGATTAATGAGAATCAAGAGAGATAATGTATATAAAATAGGAAAACTCACTATCAATTACTTATTTGCTACATTTCAAGGTTTTCTTAAATTCTGAAATCACCATGAAACTGTACTGAGCTATATCA
This sequence comes from Carollia perspicillata, assembly GCA_004027735.1. NCBI lineage: Eukaryota > Metazoa > Chordata > Mammalia > Chiroptera > Phyllostomidae > Carollia > Carollia perspicillata. The sequence goes on from PVKM010001695.1 coordinate 39,091, forward strand.
GTCCATATATATCTCACACATGTCTTCTATGAAAAAATCTATTCACCACAGTGGTTATTTTATTTTATAGCCACTTACTGTTTTATCTTTTCCTCTGATCCTTTCTTGTGAGCATGTAATTCAGGGTCCAGCACAAGTAACTCCCCTGTTTTGTTACAAATCTTTTATTATAAAATCGTAAGCATGGAATCCTATAACATAACAATATCCCACTCAAGCACACCATCTGACATTTTAGGTGAAATGCTCAAATTAAAACTATAAATTATTACACCCATATTATTGCCCTGCCGACTACACTCAAGCAGGCCCTACTTCTGCCAGACCCTGTATTATAGGTTTATCAGGAAAAATGGTACCTAGATTCCCTTTGTAACTACAGCAATCCTAAACAAAGAGCAAGCGTTGAAACACTCGATGGAAGAGCAAAAAATAAAATTCTACAGTTGGACTTAATGATAACAAAACAGAGATCAAAAATTTAAATAGAAAAAAAAAGACATAGATAAAAGAGCAAATAAAATATTTAATGGCCGGTTTTCCTGTTCCATATACTCTCTTTGAAGCAACAAAGCAGTGGCAAAAAGACGTGAACAAATACTACAAGCAGCTGATGCTTTCTTTCCTGATGACTGAAATCATTAAAGCAGGAGACATAACTGTCACGAGTGGTGCAATGCGATTTTGCCATCTGTACTGACTGGGAGAAAGTACATGAAATATATTTTTAATTAAACAGTTTTGCTATTAAAATGGGAAATCTTACGGGAAAAGGGATTCTTTTTGAAGCGGCCCCAGGATTCTCTAAGAGCTTCATCTAGACGTGAATGGACCCTTTCTGAGGCTTTCCACAGTTACGTTTGTGAAAAAATACATCTAGCCTGTGGCCTTGAACCTCGACGTAGGTGCAAGACTACTTCCTGTGTTGTAGGGGTGCCTCGTTCTCGCTGAAAATCACTCGCGCCACAGCGCAGGGGAGCTGGGGCTGCCTGTAGTGTCTGGTGTCATTCAGAGACATTTCCTCTCCTGGCTACGCCCTCTCCTCAGCTTTCCAGAAAATTAGCCATTACCTTTATGTGTTACTTGCTAGTGATCGACCTTCCGAGGATGGCTTTAATGAGCTCACAACACAAAATATTCAGCATTTCCACGTTCTACTAGTATTTATAACAGCCAGCCCCAAAGAAGCATGGCACTATTGGGAAAGAAAATGCAGCCCAAAAAGAGGGAGAACATTGTGGACGGAGAAAAATAAGTACTCTACTAACAGAAATTAGTAGAACCATAATAAAATATTTCAATAAATTTGGCACTACATTTTTGCATCCAAGCAGAAAACTATGAGTATTTAAAAATCAATTAAAGAATTCAGAATAAAACTGAAGTACCATATCCAATCATGATTCAATTTTTCATTAGCTTCTTTTGCCTTATATTAATTTGCTAAGAATTAGTTTAGCCTGTTGTGGGAGAATCCTGGTGCACTTTAATATTGAAACACAGGCAGTGGTACTTGGCCTCACCAGAACCAACCGTACTCTTTCTCTCCCTGTTTGTTCGTTCCTCAGCAGCAGGTTTGTGTCATTGCCACCTTTTCTGTAACTGTTTGGTGACAAGGTCCTGACTTTCACCTTAAGGAACAAAACTAATAATCTAATAGAAGTTTTATTTTATTATTCTTTATCATATATATAATTATAAACTGCTTAATTTTTTAAATGTAATACACTTATTTAAGTCATCTTTGTTAAAGAGCTATTATGTGTAAGCAGTGCTCCAGGTCCTGGAGATAAAGTCACGGACAAAACAAGAAGCCCTTGGCTATGTGCAGAGTAGTTCAAGCAAGGTCAACAGATACATGTGTGTGCATGTGGTTAATCTTACCTATCAACTTCCCTGGGTGCCCAGATACTTGGTTAAACCTTGTTTGTGGGTGCGTCTGTGACCGTTTCCAGATTGGTGGATTCAGTCAACTCGCTTGCCCTTCCCAATAGAGATGGGCCTCATCCAAAATGTTGAGGGCCTGAACAGAATAAAAAGTCAGAACAAAGAAGAATTCAACCTTTGCCGCCTGCTTGCTGCCCCTCGAACACCACAGTCACCGCCTGACCCTAGCACTCCTGGTTCTCAGGGCTCAGACTCAGACTGAGTGACATCATTGGCTTTCCTGGGTCTCCAGCTTGCAGGTGACAGATCATTGGATATATCTTTAAATATATGGTCACATAAGATATATAGTTCCAAATATGTATTATATGTAAACATACATGTTGTGTATTTAGAAATATATAGTTTATAAAAATACATAATATATATTTATATATTATTATTATTGGCTCTATTTCTCTAGAGAAACCTAACTAATCCTATATATGCCAGATCCATATGGGAAAAGTCCAGCCATTATTAATAGAATGAGAAGAGTTTCCACAATATCCTTCTAACCTGGGAGCCCAGGAGAGTGGACTGGACTGTGCATGCATGAACAGTGACAACTTCACTGTACTAGCAGTCCGTGGGGGCAGTAGACACCATTGAATGAGCATGTGTACTGTGTGGCCGTCACATTCAAAATGACTTAGCAAGTGGGCGAGGAATCTGCATCTACCGTGTCTTGCTGAGTATAATGCATACTCTTTGCCCAAATTTTTGAGAGAGAAATAAGGGTGTGCATTATACATGGGTAGTACTTGAAATACCTTGTGTCTGTTCTTGTGTTTTGTAATTATTTGTTACATAAAATTTCTTATACCACAATATATTCAAAATAAATGCTAAAATTCCTTTATGATACAAAAAAACAAGACTCTAAATATAAATGAATAAGAAATTGGATTATAAAATTAAAATTTTTTTCCCTGAAAATTTGAGCCAAAAATGTAGGTGCACATTATACATGTGAGTGCATTATACATGGCAAAATACAGTAATTTTGCATTAAGCTTGAACATTCTTCCATGGAAACTATTCAGGTGATTCAGAAGGCCTCAGCTATGGGCACTGGTGATTGGCAGCTTCATCACGACAACACACCCACTCATGCATCATATCTCATTCATAGTGTTTTGGTGAAACATCAAATCACCCAAGTGACTCAGCCCCACTACAGCCCAGACTTGGCACCCTGAGACTTCTGGTTAAAATCACCTTTGAAAGGGAAGAGATTTCAGACCATCAAAGAGGTTCAGGAAAATATGAAGGCAGCTGATGGTGACTGGGAGAACTGTGTGAGGTCCCAAGGTACTTACTTTGAAGGGGACTGAGATGTCATTGTCCTATGTACAATGTTTCTCGTATCTTGTATCTTCTTCAGTAAATGTCTCTATTTTTCACATGACTGGGTACCTGCTGGACAGACCTTGTATATACATTGCTATGAACAAATAAATCAGGGTAAGGAGCTAGAGAGTGAGGGCAAAGCTTTGCAGGATAGACTGTTTAGGAGTGGAGTCTCTGAGAGGTCCATTTGAAGGAAGACCTGACCGAGTTTAGGTAGGAACCATGTAGTTCTCTGGGAGGTTTCCCCACAGGAGGAAGAGAAAGGAGGGGAGGAGGGAACGGCACAACGAAACACCCTGACCCTGGGCAATGCTCACATGTTGAGGCACAGCGGAAGCCTGACATAGCTGGAACCTGGGAAGCAAGAGAGAGTGGTAGGAAAGGACACCGAAGAGAGTGGGAGGGGCCAGAGCACAGGAAGCGAACTTTGGGTTTTCCTTTTGATGTGATGAGAAGCCACTGCATCACTGAGACCAGGAGAACGACACGGTGGACGTCATCCGACCTCATCTGGAGGAGAGCCTGGTGGCTGCTGTTTTGAGAAGACTGCTGGGGACCGTGCAAAGTGAGGGGTGCCATGTGGTGACACAGGATGGGGCCTAGACCATGTTAGGCACAGGGAGGGTAAACAGGGGTCTGGTCTGGATACACTGGGTGAGAGGAATCCACGGGGCTCAGGGCTGGGTTAGGTATGGGATATGAGATGAAGTGAGGATGGCATGCTAAGAGTTTTGGTCTGAGCACTTAGGTGAATGATGGGATCGTTTCCTTCATTTTTTTCATTTCCACTGGTTTACCAGTCTGTCTTTGAGCGAAAGAATAATAGACCTGCCTATCCAGTAGAATAGGAATGAACATGAACCACAGAATTTAAGAATGCAGAACTGCATCCTCCTTAGCCACTCTCACATCCTTTCTTCCACATGGCTCCAGCCATTACTCTTTGCTATTACTTTTCCCAGAAGTCTTCAGTCTATCGTCTAGAGATTAATCTGGGTCAGCTTGTTTGGTTGCTGCATTTATTTAAAGTGCAAACACACTTACGAGACTTGGCAGACTATTAATCACACATATTCTAGTGTGAATTGATTTAATGAGCTCCTAACACCAACCTACAAAATGGTGTGCAAGGAGTTGGTGATCCCAGGGGACAGACTACAAGGAATATTTGGGGACATATAGTACCGACGTGATGAGCAGTTTGATGTAGAAAAATGCCATGAGGTATGAAAAGATACAGGGCATCATGAGGTCACGGCCCCTCGGGAAGGTCAGGGAAGGTTCAGAGACGTAAGGAAACAAACATGCAATCAACGTGCTGACCAATTTCGCCAAGGGCATGTGCCACTCTGTCCCCAGAAGGAACTGTCAGCGCTGGATCAGCAAACAATAGGGTTAGCTCAGTACATTTTCCAAACATTTGTTACATTTGTTCATAAAGCCCTTAGATTTTCCATTGCATGTGCCCCAGGGAAAAGCCTTCACCAATTTCAGATTATGAAGTTAGTATAAGCTAAAAATGTGCTGAGATGCTATAAAAGGAATATAATTGGTAAGCCAGAGTTGCAGTGACAGTGGGTGTTTCCCAAGTCCAGAGTGGACAAGGACAGTCTGACAGGTTTACAAGTCAGGGAACGAAGAAGGGATCCAGCTCGTGGCTACAACCCTGTTTGATGTCTCAGGCCCGAACACAGGCCCTTATAAAGGCAGGCCTTGCCCGGAAGCTGCCCTCCCCCACCCCGAGCCGTGAGACGACCCCTCCTCCGTCTGAGCTGTTCCCCCTCACCCTCCACCAGCACAGGGACATGGAACAGGGGACTGACACCTTCTCTGTCAGACACATAAGCTCCTGCTCACACCACTGCAGTGACAAACGCTTAGCCATTACTATGATTTTGGCGTATTGTCTTAATCCACTACACCAGTCCCGGCAGCTTGGCTCTCTCCAGCTCAGCTGGGGTCCTGACAGGGAGAGGAAGAAATCTGAGCTCCAAACTTCCCATGAAAACCCTTAGGGTGTCCTACCTAAGCCTGATGACACAGTAACAACACGTGTTACTACGTCTGAGCATGCTAATCTACCTGCCCAAAAGTCATTTTATCTCACTAAATCAGGTACTTCAGGAGTATCGATCTATACTGAAAACTGAGAGTACATTTTTTTATGTTTCTGATACTGAACTGAACCTTTCCTTTCACTGATTTTCTTCTCTAACGTAACAATAAATACCCTCTTGTGGGTTTTAGTGGGGAGTATATGTTTACTTAGCACTAAGTCAGGTCCTCTTTGGAACAAAGGTTTTATGGGCTGTGAGCCCAATATAATACTTGAAAAAGATGTACCCCTTACACTCACAGGCCTTCACATGACACCAGTGCTGTGATTAGGGAGGGGTACCGTATTTAAGAAGTCAATGGGGGATGCGCTGTCTTGGTGGTTTATTTTTTAACTTCATGCAATCCCCACAAAACTCCCTTCCACCACCTTCCCAGCCTGCCTCCCTGCCACCCACACATTCAAACACCTCCCCTCCGCCATGGACCTCCAGAAATTCCACCTCTGCCTGCTTCTTTCTCTTCCGTCCCCACATCCTACGTCAGTATCGTATTGATTGACTGTAGGAAAGAATATGGTGGCAGTAGTGATGGGACTTTCAAGGTAAGGTCATGAAAGACAGGGCAGCTTCTGCCTTGTTCTCTTCCATCCGCTCTGGAATGCCGCTGCTGTGTCCTGTGGCCCTGCAGGGAGGTCCAGGTGGCAGCGCACGGAGGCAGAGCCATAGGCGTGGCCTGTCCTTGTGACCCCACGGGGCCTCCTGCAGCCTTCAGACGACTGTCGCAGGTTGACTGAAACTCAGTGAAAAGTTTCAAGACATAACCACCCCGTGAAGCCACCCAAATCCCTGGCCCGCAAGTGTATGGGAGAGTGTTTATTGTTGTTTTAGGCTGCTACAGTGTGAGGGTGGCCTGTTAAGCAGCGACCTATTGCTAGTATTCATAAATGAGTATAAATATTTAGTTCCTCCTTCTCAGAATCTTAAACCCCTGATGATTAATTAATATACGTTCTTCCAACACAACATTTAACTCACCCCCAGGAGTGTCCCTAGGAACTGCTTCACCAGTAGGCAGTAACTTACTGCGGAAGCCTACTGTGATTCTAACAAAAGTAAAAATCATTTCATAATACGATGCCTTTAGTTGTTCTAAAGTTTTGTTCTTACATCTGGTCTCTTTTTTTGTAGCTTTCATGAAAAAATTATAACTGGTAATTTGCTACTTTCATAAGAAATGTTTATTTCCTTCAGAATTTTGCACTTTTTAAATATTGACCTCAATTTGCATATTTCACCATATAATTAAACTATTGTCATCACATCCTTCTAAATTCTTTATCAGATTGACATTTTCAAACAAGCAGCTATGAGCAAAATCATTTATTTTCTCACATCATTTTAAAAATTGATTCTTACTTAGGAACAAAGAGGTAAACAAATTGACCTTTATGGTTTGAGTCAATTCCTTGTCCCATAAAACCCTTCAAATATCTCTAATGCCAATTCCCCCTTCCAATAACACTCTTTACATGATTTTTTCCAATTCTATTATATAAACCACTGCCTGATTTAGCCGGAAGCTGCAGCCTACCCAGCAACATTAACATAACATTGTCTGAGCCTGCCTATGCACCAGGCCCCGTGTTATGAGCTTTAATATTTTAACTCATTTCATCTTCGTGATCACCCTATGAGATACGTGCTGTCATTAACGTTTCCCACTTAAAGAGTGTTTTACGAAGGAAAGGGCCAGGAGCTCTCTCCCCTACAGACCAGAAAATCAAAACCAAACTTACTCTAACCCCAAGTTCAGGGCTTCTAACCACTCCGAAGTCCTGAGCCAGGCTGAACTTGAGTTTGGAATTCAGTGTGTTAGGGACTGAATTGTGCCCTCCCCCCCAAATTCATACATCGAAACCCTCAGCTCTATTTGGAGGCAGGGCCTTAAGGGAGATAAGTCAGGTTAAACAGGGTTATAAGGCTGAGGCCCTAATCTAACGGGATTGGTGCCCTTATCAAAAGAGGGAGAGACACCAGAGCTCCGTGCCCTTCCATGTGCAGAGGGAGAGCAGGCCCTGTGAGCGCACAGTGAGAAAGCAAGCGCCTTCAAGCCAAGAAGAGAGGTCTTACCAGATGCCAATTCTGATGGCACCTCGCCCTTAGACTTTTGGTCTTAGACTTTTGGTCTGATGGTCTCGCCTTAGACTGAGAGAAGATAAATGTCCGTTGTTTAAGCTACTTTGTCATGGCAGCCCAAGCAGACTGACACACGGTGTTTCCTCTCTCACTGCACGTTTCAGATGCTACTAGATACATGTGAACAGTAAGCCAGGCTCTATTCATGCAGGTACAAATCCTACACAAAATCGGCTATCGTTAATTGTCTGTGCAGTGTTCTTTCAGACTTTCCTATTCTCCAGTGACTTAAAATCCACTACTCTCTTACACCAATAGTAGCTTTAACATTGTAATTACCTAGTACATATTAGTGCTATTAATCAAGTCATCTATATAATTAAGATTAGAATGTTATCAAACACAGCCTTCTTTCTTCGCTATAGAAAACAAATGGTTAAATATGACCTTAGACTTTTCAGCTTTGGAATGTTAATGTCCTCAGTGCTTCCTTACTTTTGAAGTTAATTAGTTATGCCTCAAAGAGACCATCTATATCAGGCTCCCTGTTTTCTAGAGTTCCGATTATGTGTATGATTTAGGTCGGCTCCCGCCACACCCAGGCTTCGCAGAGCTGTCTCCACTCCCTTCCTCACATCTTGCCCAGCATCCTGTCTCTTAAACTGAGTATCCTACATCCTTCTTGTCTCCAAATACCGATTTGCCCTGCCTTACCTGCTGTCTAGGTTTCTCTCTTTGCACATTTAGTATAGCAAACAGTTCTGGGTGTGGGTTTTAGAATCAGATGGCCTACATTTTAATGATTTCTCCACCATTGAGTATAGCCAGTAGAGGTTGGTCAAGTTGCTTAAATTCATGAGCCTCAGCTTCCTCGTTTGTTTAATACGGTAGTAACACCTCAGCCATTATAATAAGTGAAATGAAAAGCTATTCAAGTGCACATGACATAGTAAATACTCCATAAATCACAGCTGCTATTAGAGTTGCTGTTTAATCAGATTTGTCTGTCTTATTGTTTATAAATGCGTGTTGCTCCAGTCTAGTTTTATGACCACAGAACATATTTTAAGAGAGAGTCTGCCCTTCCACCCCCTGCCAGGCAGGGGCACCGCACCCACAGAAACTCAGCCACTGGTAACAAATTTGAGTGTTTCTGTTGAAATACTCTGCATGGTACTATGGACATGGAATCCTCTGGAGAGAACCAACCCAAATTTTAGTCTATGGCATTGTAGTCATTTTGGCAACAAGCAGGATAGAAAACTGTTCCAGAAGAAACTCATCGGTGGACGCAAGTCCCCCTGAATGAGAGGATTTGTCTGCAAGTAGGGTTCCACTGTAGCACCAGTGAAAGCGACAGTCCTAGCCCTTTGGTAGAAGAGCGGGTCTGGCCCCCTGAAGGTGACCCCGAGTCGGCTATGACTGAGCTGCCATGCATTTGGCACAAGCTGAGCGACTACCTGACGTGGACCCGGCTCCCTGGGAGGAACACAACTATACCCTCTGCTACTGGTTGAAGACCTCGCACGTGATCACTCAGAATTTGTGGGAAACCCAGAGGGTACAATTTGTTTCCTGGTTCCTGGTATTCTTCCTGAGACTTCGAACACAGTCTGAGTGAGAGCCAAAACAAGTAACTTATGAGAATGACAAACTCTGGAGTAATGGAGGTCTCACAGTGAGCAGGAGGAAGAAGACCAATCCCACACTCAACCTGACCATGTCATTCATCCTTCCCATCACCAATGCAGGTGCATTCACTGCTTCTGCTTTACTGAAAAGGTCAAGATCATTATGTCCCTTCCAATTCCTGGTCCTGGCCAGACTTTTAAAGAAATGTTTGGAAACCAGAATGATCCTGCCCTGGCAGAACTATATGATGTTTATGAAAAGCAAACCAAAAAAGAAGCTGAACTCTGTAGAGCTGGTAGAACACCAGAAGAGAACCTCTCAGTGATGGGGATAGTTTTATTTTAACTTTACCATGACCTCATGAAGATTTATCCAGAGACTTCCAGCCAAGATGGAGGCATAGGTAGACATGCCGTGCCTCCTCACACAAGCAAAATTAAGGACAACAGAAAATTTAGAAACAAAAAGACAACCAGAACTGACAGAAAATTGAACTGTATGGAAGTACGACAACCATTCATCCAGACCGGTAAGAGGGGCGGAGTCATTGGCTGGCAGAGAGGGGTTGAGACAAGAAAAAGTGGTGGCTGGTAGACCTAGGCACACAGGCAGGGTGGGGCTAGCAGACCCCAGGGGCGGGAGGGAGGCAACGAGCAGACCCAGTGAGGCACGCAAGGCAGCTGGCTGACCAGGGTCACACATTCACACACAGATAAACCAGATGAAAATGGGCAGTGAGACAGACTGCACAACCCAGGGCCCCAGCACCAGGAAATAAAGCCTAAAGGCACTGATTGAAAACACTTGTGGGGGTTGGGGTGCCAGGAGAGACTCCCAGCCTCACAGGAGAGTTTGTTGAAGAGACCCACAGGGTCCTAGAACGTACACAAGCCCACCCACCCAGAACCAGCACCAGAAGGGCCCTGTTTGCTGGTGGGAAGTGGCAGAAGAGACTGAAATCTGACAGAGAGCAGAGCAAGTACCATTGTTCCCTCTCTGACCCTGCCCCCACTGACAGAATCACACCTACCAACTGGGTTGCTCCACCCTGGTGAACACCTAAGGCTCCACCCCTCATACATAAAAGGCATGACCAAACCAAAAAGGAAAAACAAAGGCTCAAACAGAAGAACAGATCAAATCCCCAGAGCCAATACATCTAAGCGACCAAGAGACAGCCAACCTATCAGATGCACAGTTCAAAGTACTGGTGATCAGTATGCTCACAGAATTGGTTGATTTTGGTCGCAAATTACATTAATAAATGAAGGCCACACTAAGTGAAATGAAGGAAAATGCACAGGGAACCAATAGAGATGGGAAGAAAACTGGGACTCAAATCAATGGAGTAGACCAGAAGGGAGAAAGAAACAATCAAACAGAAAAGAAGGAAGAAACAAGAATTCAAAAAATTGAAGAGAGGCTTAGGAACCTCCATGACATCTTTAAACATTCCAACATCCACATTATAGGGGTACCAGAAGGGGAAGAGGAAGAGAAACAAGTTGAAAACTTATTTGAACAAATAATAAAGGAGAACTTCCCCAATCTGGCAAAGGAAATAGACTTCCAGGCAGTCCAGGAAGCTCAGAGAGTCCCAAAGAAGGTGGACCCAAGGAGGAACACACCAAGGCACATCATAACTACATTAGCCAAGATTAAAATGAAGCAGAGAATTCTAGAAGCAGCAAGAGATAAGTGGACAGTCACCTACAAAGGAGTTCCCATCAGACTCTCAGCTGATTTCTCAAAAGAGACCTTACATGTAAGAAGGAGCTGGAAAGAAGTATTCCAAGTCATGAAAGGCAAGGACCTACATCCAAGATTACTCTATCCAGCAAAGCTTTCATTTAGAATGGAAGGGCAGATAAAGTGCTTCTCAGATAAGGGCAAGTTCAAGGAGTTCATCATCGCCACGCCCTTATTATATGAAATGTTAAAGGGACTTATCTAAGAAAAAGAAGATAAAAAATATGAACAGTGAAAGAACAGCAAACTCACAGTTATTAATAACCACACCTAAAACAAAAGCAAACTAAGCGGACACCTAAAACAGGAGTGGAGCCACAGAAATGGAGGTCACATGGAAGGTTAGCAACAGGGGAGTGGGAGGAGAGAGTGGGGAGAAGGTACAGAGAATAAGTAGCATAGACGGTGGGAAGAAAATAGACAGGGAGAGGGCAAGAGTAGTGTGGGAAATGTAGAAGCTAAAGAACTTATGACACATGGACATGAACTAAAGGGGGGAGTGCAGGGTGGAGGGGAATAAAGGGGGAAATGGGACAACTGTAATAACATAATCAATAAAATATATTAATAATAAAAAAATTTTTAAAGGTTCATCCCATCCTCCATTTGTTACCCGGGAACTTGTTAAATAGAAACTGAAACTACTGGACCATTTAAACGCAGGCAGCTGACAAGAGCCAGGGGTTCTTATATTGAGTTGTGGACCAAAAAGCTAAAAATAATGGGCCCTTTGAAGAAGAGAGAGGAGTTGTTCTCATCAAATGACAAGAGCGGGCCTCTTCTCTGAAGGAAACCTGGTTTCCTCTTCAAACCAGGAAACAAAGCAAACAGCGATGATGACAGCAGAGCACAGCTTCTCCGGAGCCTGACGACTTCGTGTGGGTCACCTGCCCACTTCGTTTTCCTCATGTCCAACCACACCAACACATTTTACCTGTGGGGGGTTTCATTCTGGACTGCAAGCACTAAGGCCAAACTTGCGTCATAGAAAACATCTAGCAAACAAAACGGAAAAAAACAGGATCTGTTTCCTGCTGTATGCAACCCCATGAAGTCATGTTTGTGGCTATTAAAACCTAGAAGACAGGAATCATCGTCCCTGCGGCAACACTTCCCTCTGCTTTGGAAAGCCCAGACACCAAGCTTGGCCACATGATGACGACTACAGACAATGCCGAGGCAGCTTCTGGTACCAGGGCTTTTCAAAGCTGCTGCAGGCTTTGAAGGGCAGCAGAGACGGAATGACTTATGGGTAGTATTAGTGTTCGAGCTGCTGCATTCTCTAAGGGAATATTGTTTTCTCTCCACCTCTGCCACTCGGATCAAGTCACCTGCCCTGAGTCCAGATTGTGCTGGGCCCCCAGGTATGAGGCTCCTCCCCACAAGGGTTGACGGTCTCGTTCAGACTCCTCGGTTCTCACCACTTCCTTTCTCTCCACCAGCCATTTTTCAGGCCTTTCAATTTCTGGTTCGCACCCTGGTTCCCCCCTTTGCATTTCCCTCACTGTTATCTTTTATCTTCCAATAGATATTAGAATATACATCTCCTCAGGACACAGAGAGGAGCAGGGAGTGATGTGCATGTCAGGTAAGGTGTGGGTAGAATGAGAAACAATGACAAATCCTTGCATCTTTTGTACCTTCTGTGCGAGTCTGCAGATATTTGAAGGCTTTCGGCATTTACTGCTTCTCTGCATCTTTTCTAAACAGAAAGACAGATTATCTTCACGTAGAACTTTGTTATTTGCTTGATAAAAAAGATACTTGTGTTTCCCTCTTTTCCCTTATTGTCACAAACAGTGATTAGTAGGTCTCATATCTCACATAGGTAGCCAGCAGCCAAGGCCCCAATGTTTGCTTGCATGTTTGCATATGTTAGGGTTCCGTCCTCACCCATCCCCACAACATATATCTATTCCCCCTACTATTTCCTTAAATGCCTCCAACTAGGGATCACTGTGCTTAACTTCTTACAGGAAACTTGAATAAAATAAATATTGTCTTTTTATATGTCAAAAAAAAAAAAGGATGCAAATTTTAGGCATCGGATAAGCCTGAAAATAGGATAACTGTTTAGAAGCAAGCAGACTTTTTTCTCCCAGCTCAGACTACACTAGGAAAAAAGCATTTAGCTCACCGAAACTGAACAGGAGACAAGGACTGGACTTGGAGGGATGTGACGAGTTCCATTTACAGGGCAATTATTTTTTTTAAATATATCCATGAGGCTTCCAATAGACATTCTCATAGGAAACTAGGCAGGTGGATCTGGAGACAGAGTTTAGACTCTCAGGAGAGAGCTCTGGGGAGGCGATTTAAGTCTGAAGCTACCAGCACAGATATTCGTGAATGAGATGGCCTCGGAGAAAGCGCAGGCTGGACAGGGGAAGATGGAGGTGGCAGAATCATGAAAACGCCAGTGAATCAGAGAAGAACAGGTGAGGTGCCCACCACCATGAGAAATAAGCTCCAGAGACATGAGAGAGCTAGGAGAGCCAAGGAAGGCAAGGGCCGCTGACTGTCTGCAGAAGGGAGTCCCCTGCTCCCCAGAGCCCAGGTAAGGCTGACGTGGAAGCATGCCCATCGCATGTGGCAACCAGAAGGTAATGAGAGGCTTTGGTGAAAGGGTTTCCAGAAAGCGTCAATGGATGCTTTCTCCACATCTCCCTTCATTTCCCTGAGTCCGTGCACAATTGACAACCCATGTTACCCGAGGAGCACTGTCTAACAGTGACAATTATTAAATTATAAAATCATAAGTATTTTATAAGTACTGATGTTGCCCCCTAAATGGATACGACGTCCTTTATCAGAGGAAGTCTCCAGTGCATTTCATGGTCTGGACAAATAAGAAGTGCTGAAGGAACGTCAGAGGGTGAGGGCGGGCGGCAGAGAGCCTGCGCCGCTTCTCCGCTACCGCACTGCCACTCCGTGCCCCCAAGGGGGGGTAGGGTGGGCATCAAGTCACTCCGGAACAACAGGAGTCCTGTTATCTCAGGGCCAGCCCTTGGGTGGGGCAGGGTTTGGGTGCAAACTCCAATGCTCCCTCCCCCGGCCCCGGTCCTTGAGCGCAGAGGGCTCCAGCTGTGGGTCACAGAGTTCGCCCCCACAGTGGGGCTTGCTTGGTCCTTCCGCAGGGATGTGGTCCGGTCACTCAAGCAGTTCCCTGCACAGGTGGGGACACGATCAGAGTCCTGAGGACCCGGAGTTGATTGAGCCCTGTTTTTTCCCCTTAAATTTATATTTCCCCAATAGTAAAAATAACTCCTGACTTGATTTAGGATTCCTCTCCTGACAGCTGGAAGCAGCAGCAATGGACAGAACAGAGCAATCTAACAGTGGCTCTGCTGGTGAGAGCTGCTCGGAGGGGTCACGAGTCCCCAGCAGACAGTGTCTGCTACAACCTAAGGGGTCATTCTAAGGGACCACACTGTGTCAAGGAACTAGAGGTAACAGATCCCCAGTGATACTTGGTCTGGGAAACACGCAAAATGCCCCAAGAGAGCCAGTTTCCACCATCTCACTCTGCCAAAAAAGCAGCAACTGCAGTCTGAAAGGAGTTTTCAGTCCCCGGATGGCTCCCCCCTCCCCCCCTCACCAAGAGACATTAGAGATTTCAGCAACCTGCGTGGGGATGGTAGTGTTAAATGCAAACGAGGCAGCCACCCGCCCCTCTGGAGACCTCCCACTTGCAGGAGGCTTGAGCTTCAGGAGGGGCGGTGACAAGTTTTCACTGGACTTATTAATTATGGACCTCAGACTGTTCTGAGAGGAACAAAGTGCCTGACAATACTGTTATTATCTGAGAACAATCAGCTAAGTGGGACAGTCTGCAGAGTTTTATCCAAGGGCAAGAGAAGACCCCACAGAGTTGGTTTGCAGGAGTAAGACTGTGCGGGGTTTTTTATGTCACCCAGGGAGACCTGCCCTTTCAACATGTTGATTACGGCAAAATAAGCTCCATAAAATATTAGCATAGCCCCTCAAGATCTCAAATGAATATGTTAGCATTGAAATTAAATATATACACGTACACATATAGTTTATACATAATATATATGATGGGTTTCCTGATAAACATATCCCCAACTTAATTTTTCTTTTATGCAACATGCCAGTCATAATCCATAGCATGTTGCCAAATAATGTGTTTACATTTCAAAAGCTTCCTTTCACAAATGCATATTTAAAAACGTCACCTTGCCTAGTTCAATATATTCCCCATTGGAGTTCATTTTTTCTCTTCCAAATTTCAAGCTAAAAACTGATGTTAGCCTGATCCCAATTTACACGTATGGGGAGCAAACCTGGCCTAGCACCTCTGTCTTTGTATTTCCAAACTGTGCCTCCCCCGACCAGGCACTCAGTTCGTCCAAATGGACCCAACCTAGCACTTGACCAGCAGAAGATTTTCACTGTTTCTCCCAAGGCTACTGCAGCCTCTGCAACAAATGTTGCATTTTATTTCAAAATCCCATATAGAGAGAAGACTTTCTTTTTCCCAACACTGACAATCTTACTAGAAGATGTATAGTCTGTCAAGAGAGACATAAAAATTCTGATGTCTTCATACAAGTTTTCTTTTATGTTGTAATCATTCGTTAGAAATCTCAACTTTTGCACAGAAAGATACAAAATACCAGAGGGCAGAAGGGGACATGAAGCAAATGTAACATCGCTTTAGTGACTTTGGACCGGAGAAAATGTCATCAAGGGCCATCCTTAAAAGAATGAAATATTTGCAGATGGCTCATCCATTCCATTAAGCAAATATATCCAACATTTTGAATTAAGGCAAATGGAGGGCAGCATGTCCTTATAACATCATACTGGATCGTGCTCCCGGGATTGGCTACTCACTCCTCCGTGAAAGTGCACCATTGCTCAGTCACTGCCTGCTGCCGACCAAGGGCCCAGTGAAGTTACACGCTTGTTCATCGTTTTCCGTTAGAGATGCAAATGGCTTCGGTCCACCAGAAAACCCCGAACACAGTCTTTCTGTTGCTTTGCTCTATCAGCCATTTGGTATCTAAGCCAGCCATCCTATTTTAAGTTTGAGTCAAATGGCTATAAATACTCAATTCTTAAAATGTATTTTTTTTAGAATTTATTCATTTAAAACAGGTTTAGAGTTCCTTTTTCAGAATTACAAGGTAAATACTTGTTTCAAACCATGTTTTCACCTTTTTCTGATTTTTTAAGACATAATTGAGATGTGAGACATTGGGAAAGTTTAAGGCATATGATGTGAAGAGTTTGGTATATGTGTGTACAGCGAAATAATTTCCACAATAAGCTTAGTTACTCCAACTGTCTGCCGCGATAGGTACGTGTGTCTGTGTGTGGTGAGAACTTTCGGGACCTACTCTCTTAGCAACTTCCATATACACAACACAGAGTTGTCACTGTGGTCAGCAGGCTAGACATCACATCCCTGGAACTCATTCAAACTGGAAGCTTGTGTGAGCGCCTTCACCCGTTCCCTCCCGCTGCTACCCGTGCGCCCCCAGCAATCCTGGAAATCACCAATCTGCCCTCCATTTCTCTGAGTGCCTTTCTTTTCTTGTCTTTTCTTTCAGATTCCATATATCACTAGGTATCGAGCTATTACAGGGCCATTAAAAGAAGACAAGGTATAATAGCAGGTCAGAATGATCTGAATTTTAGGAAGAAATTTAAAAAATAGAATCTGCTGCTCTATGTCCATGCCCAAGAACACCACTGCATATACCTAGAAGAAAAGTCTGGAAGGATACAACCCAGTCGTTAGCAGTGATTTTCTCCAAAGAATGAGGACAGAAAATGGGGCTTTTACTTTTTCCTTTAGTCCCTTCTGTAATTTTGTTTTTGTGAGTGTGGCAAGTAATTTTAAGACTAAATTTGTAAAATGAAAATTATGGCCAATCTCTTGAAAACTTCAGCAAAAATGGAGCATAAGTCTACATCTAATCAAATTTATACAGATCATAGTATGCTTACACTGGTGAGACTAAAGAATGTTTTGAAAGGTTGATTTTTATTAGCATAACATTGTATAAAGTATATAGAAAAATACCATGAGAACAAGGGAGGGCCACTTGTTTGTTATTACAGTGGGAAACACCGAGTTCTTACATGTTTAGTCGCTGAGGTAAAGCTCCTTGGAAGGTGAAAATTCAAGTCTCGGTCCTCAGGAGGTTTACAGTCTAAGAGGGAAGCTTACATAAGAACAGTTAACAGCATAAAGCAGGGGTGTCAAACTCACTTTCACCAGGAGCCACATCAGCCTCGCAGTTGCCTTCAGAGGGATGAAATCATCTTAGGACTGTATAAATGTAACTGCTCCTTAACAGTTAAGGACTTGAAATTACATTCGGCCCTTTGAAGGCAACCGTGAGGCCGATATGGCCCCCAGCGAAAATGAGTTTGACACCCCTGATGTAAAGGTAGTAACTGTATAAGTATGCATTAGGGACTCGAACACCCAACAATGGCCAGGAGACTAGCTGGCAAAACCTGGGTAATTTAGCTAAATTGTAGCACAGGGACCAACAGAATCAGGATCACCTGGGAGCTTGTTAGAACAGCCAAACCAGACCCAGCATCCAGGTAGCTTAACAAGGCGCCCAAGTGGTTCATACGCTTATTAAAGTTTGAAAATTGCTGTTCTGTGTAAAATCAAAGTGTCTGTTGGTTTTTTCAACCCTTCCATCACCTGATCCATGACATTTGACCACCCGTCTAATGGTGGACACCCGAAACCTAGGAACGAGGATGTCACAGAGAGAACATGTGGCTTCTGAGGTGCCGGTGTTGCTGTCCCTTGGAGCCAGCGAAGGGCCAGCGTCACTGACCACGCCGCTGAGAGCAGTGTTCTTGTCGGCCCTCAGAGAGTGTCCTTTGCAATGAACATGTGCAAGAAATTGTCTCATTTTGGATTTTAAGAAAATTATCTGAACATCCTATGTCTTGGTGTTTGCTAATCAATTTTCAAAGTAGTTCTGCCACCTTTAACTGCTGCCTCTGAAGCATTTTAACTATGATAGAACAAACTGTAAAGATTACATAGTGTTTCATGGGAAATTCCCTCCAGTACAAATCATCAAAGAGCTTCGTGACTTCGCAAGCTCCTTCGGCCAAAACCCCGTTATGCCAAAGGAGTCTGACATCCTGATTAACTGGCCACGTGACATACCAAACCATGTAGTCTTCCCATTTTCCCACGTGTTTGACTCAGGGGAAAATATCCAAAAAGCATTTATGTGCTTCTGAGCATTCAATCTGGAAAATGGGACATGGATTCAACCCACAGCTAAGGACCCAAAAAAGAATTACAAAGGTGTTTTCATTTCAAAGGAAATACATTATTCAGGATATTTAATGTGGAATTAAATTTATATTGACAACTTTGTAAAAAACAAAAGCGTGCTTAATCGTATTTAGGTGTAGTTAAGACACTTTAACTAATAGATTTCAAACATGAGGAGTCATAAACTCATACAAGTCACCATTGGTTTTTTTCACTCCACAAATATGGAACATTTGAGTATAATTTCGGGACCTGGAGAAAGAAAAGAAAAGCACCTCATGTGCTCTAGACCCTTCAGATTATATCTGGAGGTTTGTGCTCCAAGGTTCCAGCACAGTCCAAGAATTGGTCCATGCAGGAATCCCCAGAGTGAGGGAGAGTCTGGGCACTCTGTTCTATGGAAACTGCAGCAGGAACAGGAGATGTCTAGCTTGAAAAAGACTATGTATATATTTGTACGATCAATTTCTTTTTAAAATATATTTTACGGATTACACTATTACAGTTGTCCCATTTTTCCTCCCCCGTATTCCCTTCCACCCCATATCCCCCCTCCCACCAGCATTCCCCCACCTTAATTCATGTCCATATATATAAGTTCCCTGGCTTCTCCATTTCCCATGCTATTCTTAACCTCCCCCTGTCTATTTTGTACCGACCATTTATGCTTCTTATTCCCTGTACTTTTTCCCCCTTTCTCCCCCTCTCCTGATCAATTTCTTGAATAGTTGAAGGTCTAGCTTTTGGAAGAATTGGAACAAATCCAATTCTGTTAAAAGCAAGGGAGCAGAATTAGAATCTGAGTAAAAATTACAGAAAAGCAGACTTAATTAAATATAAAAGAGACTTCAAAGAATAGAAAAGTGCATAAACTAGTTACAAAATAGAAAACAAAGTACTGACGCTATTGCAGTCTCCTGGAGGTCTGGGAAACAAGGCGAGCCCGTTGCATGCAGAAGTGATGCCCAGAGCTTTGAGTGTCCCTCTAAGAGAGGCTAGTGGAGGCTGCATGGTGGGTTGAACATTGGGTTCTCTTCCAGCTCTGCCCCTCTAGTCCCTAATCACATCTAACTCCTAGAGTACGCTGGCAAGCATGAGGGGCAAGGTTACTGCGTCAAAACACAGGAGGCATGATTTTTGCCCCCAGAAATCCAGTAATTCAGTGTACAATAGCATCCACCAACAGATTAAAAACAAAAAAAAACCTTGACCAGCAAGCCCATGAAACACTGAATCAAAAATACCACCTCTTAGTGACACCTTCCCCAAACTTTGACATCCCCATGCAAAACGGGTCTAAGTAGGAACTTCCTCTAGGGAAAAAAAGACGCCAAAGCCGTGCTGCTGAGCCAAACTCCTTCCGCTGAGCTGGTGAGTCAGCCTCCTTCCTGCGTCAGCTGCGTGGGCACAGTCACGCCCCTTCACGTTCACAGTCAGCGCCGGGCCCCAGGAGGAGCACGTGTGACTTCGCAACTCCACAGTCCAAGACACTCTCGAGAGCAGGAAATGTCTCATTACTCTAATTCATTTAAAAATTGTTTAAGTTCTCCCCAGTGCTCCAACTCACGGGGGT
This sequence comes from Carollia perspicillata, assembly GCA_004027735.1. Taxonomy (NCBI): domain Eukaryota; kingdom Metazoa; phylum Chordata; class Mammalia; order Chiroptera; family Phyllostomidae; genus Carollia; species Carollia perspicillata. Next base: position 58,805 of record PVKM010001695.1, read on the forward strand.
AGAAAGGCACACATAGGTTTTATAAACAGGTTATTATTAAAAAACAAATTTCAAATAAATCAATGAATTGATTACTTGTTAAATTCATTGGAAACCAGGTTTGCTTAGTCGACCAATTTGTGTTATACGAAGTACCCAAAGTCGCAAAGCTTATCAGTGATAGAACTTGAAATTCCATCAATTGACACCTAACGCGGAGTTCTTTCCCCTCAGCCAGGCCAGCACTGTTTGTGGACACTCATACTAAATCTTGTAAAAAGTATGTTTATTGTGAGTGGAAACTTCTTTTCCAATTTGATTAAAATGTTTATCTTGAACAATTTGCCTCAAACTTCTCTAAGCACAGAAGAAACTTAAAAAGTCAAGGAAATAGAAACACCTCATAAAATGTGGGAAGTACCAGACCAAGAAAACGAGGGTTGATTTACTAACCAATAATCCAGAAGATGTCAACGTTTGGTTAAATTCTTACCTTGACAAAGAATTTTTTTAGTAGGATGACACTAGTTGACTCCCACTTTTCCGAGAAGGCGGGTATCACAGGAAGCCACACCGTTCGTGAGGGGCTGATGAATCACCGTCCTGCAGACAAATGGAGCAGCAGGTGGTGTGGAGAGAGAAAGAGATTGGTGGTAAGGAAGTGGCTCACAGGACTCTGGAGGCTGAGAAGTCCCTTGATGCTCAGTTGGCAAGCTGGAGGCTGGGGAGAGCTGCTGGTGTCAAGACCATGTGAGGCCGGCCAGGGGCCAAGACTGGAGAGGCAGGACAGCAGTGCTGGCTTGCAGAGCGCCCCCCCAGAGGTGCAAACAAAGACGGTAAAATCGCTCTTTGAGGCAAATCCCTCCAGAAGGGTAGGGAGCAGGTCTGATAAGCAGGCAACTTGCTTGCTCTGCTCGTCTTGGATCCCTGCAAGACGAGGAGCTCTCTGCACCTACCTCCCAGAATCTCCAGTGTATAGAGAGGCCTTGACAGGGCTCAGTCACATAGCCAGTTCATTTGGTCTCAACAACACATGGCACTGTCAAGGCTGTGTCCCTGAAAATGGTCCCCTGGTGGGAACGGTGGGCACACGTACATTCCAAGGACAGGCCGTGAGTGAGAATGAGGAGCCTCCGATTGGCCGGGCTCAGCTCTGGGGTCAAATGGCAGCGGCCTTGCCCTCTGCTCAACCTCCTGACACAGGCAGGTGGTGCATTTTCCAGTCCAAAAGCCAGCAGCTCCCAACCCCTGAGGAGCTGATGCTTCAGTGTGTGTCCAAAGGCAGGACAAGCTAATGGCCCAGCTCAGGGCAGTCCGGCCAGAGGGGTAGCCCTTACTTGGCCCTGTTCTATTCTGGTCTTCAACTATTTGGACAGAGTGGAGGAGGCTCACACGTATTCAAGTGGTACGAGCCCGGCGTATCGAAATGGAGTCACTAAATCAGGGGGCCTTAAAATGGAGTCAAGAACTAGGAAAGCGGACTTACCCATGATTCACACCCCTCTGAGGTTTTGGGCTTTGTGCCTCCTGTAGAAGTATATCGCAGAACTGGCACCCCTTTGTTTCCATGCCAACTACCTCTGAGCTTGAGCCCCAGATTTGGCCAATGGTTCCTGCATTAGCCATCCACCATGCTAAGCAGCCAGCGGGGAAGGTTTCCCTTCTTCCTGCCCATGGTTTCAGCCTTTATAAGCTCCAGCTTTCTTTGTTCTCTTGGAGCACAAGTTAGGCTGCTAGCTCCATCTGTGTCTCCCAGGCTGCTGCCCCTTTTACTCAAATAAATGCCTTTTAATCTCTGTTGCAGTCTAAATTAATTTTGGCCAACAGTGGCTGATCTGTTTTATTTGATCTACCCATTCTAATGCTGCTCTCTTCCAGAAACACCCTCACAGATACACCCAGACTATGTGACTCAAGGTCAGGTTCACACATAGAATTAACCAGAACTGAACATGTATAGGAAACTGACACAGTGACCCCCTCAAACTAGACCCTATTTATTGTATTGAATTACTTGATATTTCTTATGATGGGCAGAAGAAAACAAATGCAAGTGAGTAACGTGATGGTTTGTTATTTTAAATACAACTCCTTTCCTAACTTTAACATTAAAAATAATGGGCATTTCAAAAGCTGGACTGGCAGTGACAATGAAGGACAGCAGCAGGCTGAGGGGGAAAGCCCCCGCTCCCTAGCTGAATCCCACAGCAGCATCCCAGTGCGCCCTTGGATGGGGGCTAGTGTGGGAGGCAAAGCCCTGAGGAGCAGGTTCTGCAAATCAAGCACTGCCCACGAGCTCCTCTCATTGTGAAGGTCAAAGAGTGACCTTCCACGAGGGTATGCTTGACAAGCAGCCGTCATGGCTCAATACAAAAAAAAAAAAAAAGACAACAATGACAAAAAAAAACCTATTTGCATGTCTGTTCTTCCAAAGTGTACTTTATGCAACGGGGCCAAATGTTCCAATATAAAAATGCATTCAGTCATGAAGGCACCAGCAAGGTGCGGTCAAGGCCTCGTGAGCCTTCTCGGTTTTTTAGCTTCCCCATACAGTATTCAGCTCAGAGTAAATCTTCCCTTTCTAAAATAATTTCTGAAACTAAAGTAAAAAGTGGGTGACAGAAATATTTAGAGATAAGCCAATAAAGCACTCATTTTTGTCAGCTTTTATTGTCATTTATTATTTTATTGTGTGGTACCGTCTCTCATTTAAAAAGTGAGTATGACTTTCACGTCTTGTCAGGTGATAGGAAGACAATAATTTACTTGCAACAAATAAATATAAATACCAAGAAATTGTCTGGAGATTTTAATAACTAAAATGACAAAAGACTGCCTAGGAAAAGGTGTTTAGCCTTCTACTTGATCTTGAAACACAACAAATGAGCTTCTTCCTCCTAGTGGTGGCAGGGAGAAACTGCAAGTGCAAAATGAAACGCGGAATTATTACAGCTCCTGTTTTTCAGAGCCTCCTTCCTGTGAGAGACTGGGCTAGTCTCTTTAAATGGCCCTGCCATCTTTACCCAGCAATGTATGTATGTTTTATTTTCCAAATAAAAGAAATTAAAAGACATTCAGAAGATTTTCAACTCATAAGGCAGGTAAGAGGCAAAGCTGGGGTTGGCCCATTTGCTTTCAGACTCAGTGTTTTATGAACAACCAAATTATACACTGCCCCGTTTTATGAATGACCAAATTATGCACTTATCAGAGCTTTGAGATTTATGCCAGAACTGTATATGAAACCACAAAAATAAAATTACAAATTAATAATAGAAAAGTCCAGTGGAAGGGAATTTGGCCCCAGCCAATATTTCAGGAGAACTTATTACAGGTGAGGACATTTTCTCTAGAAATGTTAGGAAATATAAAGAATTATAACAGAGAGCCCCTGTTTTCAAGGTGAGAACCAAGGGAAACACATGATTTAGAAGGAATGGGGTGGGGCAATGTGACTAATAAGTCCTACAAAACATAAGTGTCAAACACGAAATGAGGAGGAAGGATTCATATGGTCTGAATGGACCAAGACAGGCTGACTTCAGGGCAGAAGAGGGACCTGTGTGTGACTTGAGTACTGCCATGGCTGGGAGTCCAGTTCATAAGGTCTTCACCCATCATCCCTGGCGACATACGCCAGCTTCCAGAAGCAAGGAAAGGCCTTGAAATTGTATGTGAAACATGTGTGTGCGTGAGCATTTGTCTAGGCAGGTGCCCATGGTCTTCAGCAGCTTTTCCGCGATGTCCATGATTCAAAAGAGGTTAGGAAGCCCTAAGCAAGGAAAGGAAGAGCAAAAAGGTTTTTAGCAGCAGCAAGATAAAGACACACGGAAGTGGACATACAGACGATATACTGTGAACAGTGGGTTTGCAGGTCCTGCCACGTGCGTGGGGCACTGCCTCCCTCCCGCAGAGCCATAAATTAAGGTAGGTTGAACCCAGGTCTTAGAGAACCCCAAATTTCAGCTCACCAACTTTGGAAATGATACTTAGGTCAGGTTTTTGAGGAATTCCATTCCATGAGGTCAGTGCACAGGGAGAATTAATTTTGCAGTGATTTCTGAGAAACACCAGAAGGGAGAGAAGATTGTTGTGTGTATAATCTAATAAACAGGATCCGGCACAAATAACACCCCTTTTTTTATTACAAAATCATAAGCATGTAATTCTGTAACATAACAGTATTACACTCAAGCACACTATGTAACATTTTAGGTGAAACGTTCAAATTAAAACTACAAATTATTACACCCATATTATTACCATACCAACTACACTCAAGCAGGTGTTACTTCTGCTGGACCCTCTAATAGGAAGGCTCCAAACTTATTTTGTTTAAATATTTCCCAATGTTCAGAGTTTATATAGCAATAGCAAATGACATATTTCTTCATATTTCTATTAGCTACTTCTCATTTGGTCAGTAAAATAATTCTGTTTTACAAATAGAGAAGATGTTCTGAATTTTTAGCTGGAGGAAGTAATACATAACATAACTTAAGGCACAATATTGTGATCAAAACCTAGCCAAGGAGACAAGCTTAGCATACAAAAGACGCAACTGAGTATAAACTGTATTGATTTGCTGTCAAGCAATTTTAAAAATGAGTTTTGATCATAGGATAATAAACCCACAAGATGCTTGAGATTAGGTGTTGGGCATTTAGGAAAATTCCATCGCTCATAAAACACTTTAAAGAAAATATTTCCAATTCGACCTGAGGAAAAGGTGACATAAGCCACAGCATAAGAGGCAGAGTAGGTCACCTGGACCCAACGTGTGGAGTCCTCACACTTGAACTTAGAGAAAACCCAAGTGGCTTCTCACTTGTATCCATCCTCGGTCCACAGCCGCTCTTCAAATTTACTCTCTGCCTGTAACCTTTGTCTGACATTTCTCTTCCCCGAGCAGGATTTCAATCACGTACTCCACAGTTGTATGAAGAAGCTGGACCCAGAAAATGCAAAGGGTCGCTCTGAGCCCCGGCATCCTGTAATCCCAGCACAGCCTGTCATCTGGTACTCAATCAGCACCCAGGGGAGAAAGCCTTGCGCACTGCAGAGGCGTGTTCCCAGCATGCCAGTGCGGCTCCGCTCGAAGCCTGGCTTCGCTGTGAATGAAGGGGCCGGCCGGGATGCGCCAGCTCCGGAATACAGCCCAGACTGCTAGCGGAGACCTACCTGAACTAATTTACAGTCGCCACCTGACTCCATGCCCACACCTTTCAGCTCGGAAGGGCATCAGCTCACTGCACTTCCACGAGCTAAATTGCTTTTCTAACAGCAATTATAACAGTGCTAACAAAAAGCTGAAGATTTGGATTATCAATGTACTTCTATGAAATTATTGTATCAAATTTTCCTCATTTAATGTAGTGCCACGAAGGAAGAAATTGCTTCCTTTCAGAGCCCTGAGATACATTTTTGCACATCCCGTGCCTTCTTTTAAGAAATAGCACTTCCGTCCTTCTACTGAATGGGCTCAAAGAGAAATCAGACCATGAATGGAGGGAAGGGTTTGCTACAGACAGCATTGGTGATTAAAAAATTCACTACAACTAAGTACATTCTGGAGGGGATCGCCAATAGGGCCAATTTGCCCATAAGAAACACACACACATCATCCTCCATGTTCCTGTACAATCCGCAGAGGAAACTGTGGCATTTAAGCATGAAGTCATGCGTTTTTACGTCATTTTAACTGAAATTCTTAGCTCTTAGTGCCTCTGATTTTAGCATGTGTTGTTCACATAACCTGTGGAATATATCCCTATGCAATGCTATCAGTGAATAAGCCCATATTTTGTCAAGTAAGGTTGTTCTTGTGCAGTCAACAAGACAAACATGAAGAAGCCCACAGACAGAGTACTTACTGCCATTAATAATGTAGACAATGCTTCTACTTGGAAGCAGTTGCCAGGTTCCTGGACGGGTACTTTTCGAGGTGTTTGATAGGGAAGAAACTGACTAACAGACACCTTCACTTCGGGTAATTCTTTTCTGATATGGTTCTCCTATTCTTTAAGTGGAAAGAGACTGCACCACTCTGAAAGCATAATCAGACACGAACCAGCAGCAGCCTTCCAAAGTCATAATCCCAGCAAGAGGCTGCCAGGATTATTAAAGCCACACGTGCTACCCATTGACCAGTGATCTTGAAAAGCACCTGTATGCTGGTCTTACCTTTCTCACGGAAATACTGTCTAGCAGTTACAGCTTCAGTAAAATCATGTATATTTTCTATTTCACCAACTCCAGTGGAAGTCAGATAGGGTATTCAGTAATATCACTTCTACTGTCCAACCCATCCTCCAATGAGCATCAGGCACACTGGAGGCTGAATGAGTCAGAGGTCAGGCAGCCCAGCTGCATCCTGTGCTGGGACTTGAGTGGCAAACAAGAAGGACCACGTGAAGACAGGGGCTCCAGAGGACTGAGAGCAGGGGTCCTGAGCGAGCCCCCCACCCCAGGATAATCCCCACATTGTGCGTTAACAGTACAAACGAGAGCATCCACAGGAGAACAGTGAGCTTGGATTCAATTCAGCAGATGCTGGGAGTCTAATCCACTCTCTGAGACACAGCCACAGCAGCTTCTCTGCAGTGATAAACCATGAGGGCAGGGATCGTAAACACTGTGATTCCAGGAGGATCCACTTTAAACCAGATTCTAGTGCACATCTAGGAAGATAGAATTAAGGGAAACATTCTACCCTTGAGGAAGAGGACTGCAGAGCTGACCAGGGGCAAACATAGGAGGGTTTCAGGACAGGAATCCTACACCCCAAAACAGGAGTAACTAGAGTACAGATGGGGAGCCTGAGGCGGAATCTCAGTGGAGGATGAGCAACTCGTGTCCAGGTGACTTACAGAAAGGTTAGCCTCCCTGTGTTCTGAGAGTCGCCCCAGGCACACGGACAATGGAGCCTGGAGCAGATTTAGTCTTTCAAGACCATTTCCTTTTGAAGAGGATTCTTACATATCTCAAGGCTGATTTAGGAACTGTAGCAGGGAAATGGTAAGTGAGCCTGAAGCAATAAATGAATGATCAGTGGCTGCAGAGGAAAAGATACAGCCAATTTCATCAGCAGAAATAAAAAGGGAAACGACAGTGTGTACCATCCAGCACAGCAAATGGAACTATGATTGTTTCAATTGATCTCTGAAATATATCTTACAGTTGGCTCATTTATCAGTTTATGGTTTATATTCAATTTACTTACAAAGGAAGAGAAAACTTATTTTTTACTGAGGACCTTTTTTCTCTCTTCTTTTTCCTTTTTATTGAATGTATTGGGGTAACATAGGAAGAGAAAACATCTATATATTTATATGTATTCGCATGGAAAGGTCTCCCATGGTTTGTTTGTTTATATCTTTATGAGAAAAAATGTACAGATAAATGTACCTGACACGCTACCATCTGAGTGGAAAAAAGATGGAAATAAAATAAATTTATACCTATTTTGAAAATACACACAGCCCTGACTAGTGTGGCTCAGTGGATGGGGCATCACTGCATAGTCAGCTTATACTTGGGAAATCTGGGTCGTGTGACGGCGTTACCTACTATAAAAAGTAAAGCATTTTCGAGTGTAAACAATTCAGTTTATATGAGTAATTATAAGTATACAAAATAAAAATTAAAACATAGACATATTATGAGGAGCCATAATGGAAATAAAACTACTTTCGGAAAAGGGAGGGAAGGGCCTTAAGATGGTTACTGTTTGGTGGCACAAAATTTGACTTGAATTCCCTGGAAGTTAGAGAATCAAGGAAAACAAGATGAGTTACATAACTATCTCTGTTTGTAAACAGAAGGGCACTGTCCGATTTCCTTACTATGAAGAGTCCAGCTCAGTAGGGGACCCACTGGGCAAATCCTTAAGGACTGGAGCCTCTCTTCCCTGAAGCTCTAGGGACATTAAAATGATGAGAGAAAAAAAGTCAAGTACAGTGGTACTTATGACTTGGCAAAGTATGGAACCAAATTTCCCCAAACCCCTCCTCTACCGATTCCGAGCGAGATTTGGTCAAAAGAGAATGTGGTGATATTTGGAGGCCAGAAGTGAAGTACCAGCCATGACTCCCGAAAGGGGAGTGTGGTCGGATGTGGCCAGGCACAGCTGAGGTGCCCGTGGATTCTAACTGGTCCCTGTTCTCCGCCAAGTTCAGCTCTTCTTCCCAACGGCCAGCCTGCTTGTCAATAGCCATCCGAGAACCTCCACCAAGTACACAGGCAACAAACAGCCCTCCACAGCCTTCGCCAGCTCTTCTCAGCAGTCCCATCGCAGAGCGGATGGCCCTGGCTTCCCAGAGTCCTTTGTAAGCTCCTCCTTGTCCCCCCAGTGCGCCAGGAGAACTGCTTAGAGGCTCGTCTTTGACCCTCTGACCGCCTCTTCGGACATGTATTCCTCCGGCTGTTCCCAGTGAGGGCTTATTCCTCTGACAAGCCCTTAATTCCATAGCCCACATGATAAACATTGCTTCCAAAAGTCAGGTGGAAATTTCCTCCAGCCTCTCTCTTATACCAACACCTGATTCAACCTGAAATCATCCTGTGTTATCACAGTTTAAGAACTTACTTCAACCAGATTTCTGTAATTCAGTCCAAGAATGTAGATTTCTGACGCTCTCATGTAATATCGAGTTTGAGCTCCAAGAATTCAAGGACATGGTGTCACTCCATAGGGTACTGGCTGAGGTAGTTAGGAAGATTCTGATAACAGTAATCCAATACTTCCTGGAGCTCTGGCCACATGCCATGCCCTGTGCAAACGGCTATATGTGGGTCACCTCACTTACGCCTCACAACAACCCATGAAATACATCTTATTGTGTTCACTTCACCAACAAAAAACTGAGCTTAGCAAGGTTAAATATACCATCCAAAATAACCTAACTAGGAAGTGGCAGAGTCTAGGTTTAAAGGAAAATATGAGACTTGTGAGTATAAGTAACTGACTGCTAAGCAATACTGCTTTTTTCTCCCAAATAAAAATCACAATTGTACAAAAGTTTGCTTACCTATGCAGAAGCATCACAGATCCTGACTCACAAATTTCCACCAAACAAGAAGGGTCAGTCTAATCCATCAGCTTCCATACTAGCAGTACCAGTAAGGTTCTGAATGGAGCTAAACAGCCGGTAATGTGAAACGGAGAGTTCTGCTAGGGTCTCTGGGAGGAAATCTCTAATAAGAGCCACCATCAGGTGGAAGTTCCTTCCTTCCCTGGGAATATGCGCTGCTCCCACACTGAATGGTAGAGCTGATTTCGCCTCCCCTATAAAAAGGCCCTCCTTATACCTGGGTACTGCAACCAATGGAATGCAGTGGGAGTGGCCTTCTTAGCCCTGACCTGTAGAAGATGGGCACCTCCCACTTACATCATCTTGGACTATAGCCTTCATGCATGACAAAACCAAGTCCCAAAGAGAAGCCACAGGAGGAGTAGCAAGGTGCTCCAGTCCACAGCCCTCACCAAGGAGAAGTCCTGGGGGTGACCTACTGTAAGACTCCAGCCCAGGGTACCCAGACAGGACTCCCCCTGCCAGCCAGTGCCATGTGGGAGACAGAGTAGCCTGGTGGAGCCCAGATGACATCAAGCCTTGAGAAATAATTAAATGGTCATTGGTTTGAGCCACTAGGCATGTTTATCTTGCACTAAAAGATAGCTGAAACGGGGTTTAAAAGTTGGCCTTTTATCTTTTGCTATAATTGGTGCTACCGATTACAAAGAAATTCATATACGTCAGGTCAGCTACCCAATATCTAAGTCACCAAGTGAAAATGTTAGCTATAAAATCAAATCATTTGATCTATTGTCTTGCATAAATGAAATGTCATTTCATCTGTGAATGAGGATGAGCTGCTGGAGAACATGTATATTAGTCCTAAGCAAGCTGCTTGAATCTTTTCCAATATTCAAAATACATACTTTTTAGAAATAAATATTTGCTATAATATGGCAAGTGGCCACACATTTAAGTTCTTCTAAAAACTGCCCCAAGTTATGAAAGCAACTTAAAAACGAGATCTTAGACAGAACCCTGTTAATAACACTTGGGTCTGGAATTTTATCTTCAAGACCCTGTTCTCATTTACTCTGTTGTCAGGGGAGTGCCACAATAAGGTATTATGCCTAGTGAAATAAGCCAATGAGTGAGAGACAAATGCCGTATGATCTCACTTCTGTGTGGACTCTAAATGAACAAAATAAACTAACAAAATAGAAACAGAGGCATGGACACATGGAACACACTGACAGCTGTCGGCAGGGTGGGGATGGGACAACTGGATGAAGGAAGGTAAAGGGATTCGCCAAAGAACATGTGTGCATCCCCCACAGACAGGGATGATGGCGTGTGGGTTTCCTGAGGGAAGGGGGGCCAAGAGCTGGGTGGAAGTGGGCAAAGGTGGGGGGATGGGGGCAACAGTAATAGTGTCAACAATAGATACTGAGTTGTGTTTAAAAGCTTCACTGGGGCAAACACATCCTGGAATACAAATCCGGGTCATCAAGACGGGCACACAGAAGGATTTTATCTAAGCAATTAAAGATCAATAAATCCCGAAGAATTAAAGATAAGTTCTAAATGTACTTCAATCATAAATGTCTAAGGAATCAACAATTCATCGATTCTAAAATTAATCTTCATCTGGACTTTTCCCAATGAAGTGAAACAAAGCAAGTTAAAACTTTAACGGCAAAATATCTCAGCCCACAATCGGCTGGTTCCTCACCTAGAATATCGGACTGGGAGGCCCAGACCTGCCGCCTATTGAGAGGAGAGCCAGGCCAGAGAGGTGAGAAGGGGTGGAAGACGGATGGGTCTGTAGTTTAGAAGAGAGAGCAGGATTTTTTTTCTTTTAACTTTACCTTTAATATGCTTCTACTAAAGCATATTAAATGTTCACATTCAAAATTACTCTGTATGCCATGACAACACAGAGTCAGTATCTAAAGTCAGGTTAAATGGTGGAGAAAAAGCAGTCTCGGAAATCGAAACTTGCCATAGTTATTTACAATACTCAACTTTGAATAATCAACTGTTAATGCAACCGCTTCACTAACTATTTGCTTATTTAGCCCACGTATACTGAGCCACAATACAGAGTGAGTTTTCAGAAATGAATGAGACAGATTCTCTGACGGAAGCAGATCTTAAGACAGGATGACAAGGTATTTATAGAAAAATACTCCCCAAATGTGGCAAAAGGGCAGAAGTGGCAGGCAAGGCTGGGCAGTCTCTACAGGGGAGTAACTGCTTCAGCTTGATCTTATTCTTAAAAGACAAACTGTTTGGTCCTAAAAAACAAAGACGTTCTGGGAGAATCACCTTGGAGCAGTGTAGAAGATGGATTTCAAAGAGAGTGTACTCGGAAGAGAATGGAGGAGACAGGGACAGAGAGGGAGAGAAGGAGAGAACATAACTACACGGAATCCCTGGAAGAACTGGCTCTGGGCTGATGGATTATCTACTCCGGGCCATCCGATTCCAGTTAATATTATGTTTAATCATTTTATACTTTCATCTAATCATTTGGAGCTCATCAATTATCTGTTTCCCCTTGGGTACAGTTCATACAGGACAAAAAGAGTAAATGCTAAATTCTTACCCTTTACTTACTGGTTTGAAAAATAATGAGTTGTTCCCTACAACCCTCCAAAAGTGATTAGTGAGGATTTTTTGTTGTTGAAATAGTTTGAATAGTTCATAATATATTGCTTTTTCTTTTGCCATGGGGAAACGGGCCAGACCTGAGCTGCAGCATCTGGGGTCTGGTCCCAACTTGACCGTTAGCTTGGCATGTTGCTCTCAGGCAAATCACTCTGGGTTCTATTTTCTTTTTCTTTCTTTTTTTTAAAATCTAGCCATTAAGTAAAGAACATGGAACTGGGCCCAGCTCAACCATCTGGTACATAAATAATACCTGTCTTTCCTCCCCCGAACAGGGAACTCAGGTTTTTTATGAATGAAAAGAAATAAAGTCGTGTGTGATTAATGAAATAATCCTCTGAAGAATTTTTGGAAAGACATACATAACAATAATAATTTAAGGAACTAATAGTGTTGATGGCAGTGCTATCTTTTAGATTAAAAAATAGAAAAAATTGGTCTTACAGATGTGGTTTCATTTGAATGTACTTAGAAATGAATCATAAAAGAAATCTTTAAGATACATATTTATTAAATGGAAATTTTCAAAAATAGAAGAATAGAGAGGCAAATCAATTATGTATTCAGTTAGTTACTAGCTTAAAGACTAAGTGTGGCTTACATAAATTCAAAGAAAATGTGAGAAAGGGGTGCCTTGAAACAAGGATTATTACTGGTGTATAATGCATCTGCTGATAACCCCTGCTTATTTGCCTGGGGTAGGTCACACATCTGTTGCATGGTTTGTATTAGCCATAAATTTTAAAACAAAAAATTAGTGGCTCAGGAGATATACAACTATTCCCTGTAAGGCGATTAAAGAACTTTCTCCTGGGATCCTCATATGACAGGTACACCATGAAAGGTAACACATGGAGCACAGGTAAAAGGGAATTTCGCTGCCCTCCTCACACCCTCACCTTCCACGCACTCAGAATCTATTTTGGACGTCAGCCTGCCGGGTAAGATCTGTACCTGTTAACATGCTACCAACGTGACTCGTCACAGGATGTTGACCGTAACCACTTGGTCAACGTAGTTGTTTGTCAGGTTTCTTCACAGTAAAGTAACTCTTTTTCCCCTTTGCTATAGATTGAATTAGGAAGTGGGACCTTTGGCAGGCAAGTAGGTCCTGAGTGTGGAGCCCACGTGAACGGGATCAGTGCCCTTATAACAGACCCAGAGACTCGTTGTCTCTGTCTCCAGTAAGACTACGGAGAGAAGGCAGCTCTGAACCAAACAGCTCTCACCAGACTCTGCATCTGCCAACAGCTGGCCTTTGTCTTGGAGTTTCCAGCCTCCATAACCATAAGAAATACATTTCTGTTGCTTATAAGCTGCCTAGTCTACAGGATTCTGTTAGTGCGGCCCAAATGGACTAACAGAGCCTCTTTCCATGCTGTGCCCTTTGGAAGGAAGTCGCTATATGGCGCCCATGCTAAAGAGTGATGGACATGTTCCACCTCCCTGAGGCCGAACAGCTACATAAATAATTTGGAAATCTGTCCCCTTCCTACAAGAGATACCAATGAAAATTTAGTGTTGTCCAGAGTGGCTCCAATGTGCTTGTGTTTCACCTGTCTCTACCTTATGATTGCTATCCTTGCTTTTTCTTCCCAGCCTCCTGCATAATATGGACCTTCTATGCAGCAGGTCTCCAAGTGTGGTTCCTAGTGGGGCAGCATCAGAACCCCCTTGTTAGAAACCATTGTTAGAAATGCAAACTCTCGGTCCCCATGCTCCCTCAAAATCAGACACCTCAGGTGGGCCCCAAAATCTGTGTTCTAACAAACTTCAGGGTCACTTACACTTGTCACAGTGTTCTAAGTAAGGATCGTGGCTCTCACGTTTTCTTGCCTAGAGTGGCCTGCCGCCCGGGCCTCACGTTTTCTTGCCTAGAGTGGCCTGCCGCCCGTGCTGAGGCCCGTTCCCTCCTCCTTCCCATGGTGCGGTGCGGATCTCAGCAGTGCCTCCCACACTGACCTTGTGGAGACTGACACATCTCAGGACTCCCTCCTGATCCAGCGGCCCCACCTCTGAGAAACTGCAACGTTCGTGTTTCTGTTTCCTTACTAACACATTCCACCTAGCTCCTTCCATCAATGGCTTGGGTTCTCCCTGAAACTAACTTCTGAGTGAATTCCTAAAAGGAATGTCAGTATTTTGACTGTCCCCGCTCTGTCCTTTAAGCAATACCAACGAGGTTTCCTTTTAGACACTTACTGCCAAGTGATGAAAATTTCCATGTCCTCATTTGAACCTCATCCCCAGTAGCTCATTCTCTCCCTGGGAACCCCTGCCAACAGCTTCGATTGTTCCAGGTTTCCATGCACTTCCTGCTCCTCCTGTTTCCTGGGCTTCCATCTGGGTCCAGGAAGCGTGTCCTCCCTCCCGCCGGGAGCCAGTGCCGACACTCTCAAGCCTCCTGGTTGGCACCTGTGCCCTGTCTCATTTGCACAGCACACTCCATGACACGTGGCCTGCGACATTTACAGAGTCGTTCAGGAGCTGGATAGCAGTTCCTAAAAATGCAGGGTTCGGCCAGAGAGGTACTAGTTCCCACACCATCCACTTGAACTTCACTGTATCGCGGAACTATTGAACACAAAATCTCTGAGGTGTAAAATATTCATTTCCTCATTTATAGACTTTTTATACAGAGGTGGGCAGGAGTAGGTTTACAATTGTATAGAATACAAATTAATAAGTACTAATACAAGAATAAACAGTGTTTTGCATACTCACTACTATAAGCCTACCTTTGCCCATCCCCATACAAGCCCACGGTGGCCAGAGGTGGGGCAGAAGACACAGCAGTGGCGGCCACCGTACCAAGATGGTCCTCAGTGGATATTTACTGAATAAAAGGACACGTGTCACTCACACAAGTCTCTCTGAGGCTTCACGCTTTGCCCTTTTCACAGGCAGTTTTCCTTTCAATGGCAACTACTCCGCTCTGTCTTTTGTAACATAAAACGACATTTTTTTACTCTCACTAGATAAATAATGCTCCAATGTTTTGTTCACACTGTTCCCTGCCATTGAAGTAGTTCCTCATTATCCCCATACCTCTAAAAATTCTACTAATAACTCAAGACTCTCAGACCCCCGCACCTAACCATCCCTGTGCAATCCTAGCACATCACTGGCCTGCAGCGCACACCTGGCCACTAATTATAATAGTAACTCTCATTTGAATGGATGACTTGTATGTTACCTATTCACCCTCATTATGTCCAGTTGATAGAGCTGCAGTCTCCACTTAATGAATGAGGAAACAGTAGCTCAGAGGTAAAGTTACTTCCTGAGATCATAGCTACTAAATGGAGAACCTGGGAAACCTAGAGATGCCGGATCCCAATGTCCCC